>PISX010000723.1:84278-245755 GCA_004024625.1 Mellivora capensis | reverse complement strand
GTCACCAAACTGTGGAAAGAACCAAGATGCCCTTCCACGGACGAATGGATAAGGAAGATGTGGTCCATATACACTATGGAGTATTATGCCTCCATCAGAAAGGATGAATACCCAACTTTTGTAGCAACATGGATGGGACTGGAAGAGATTATGCTGAGTGAAATTAAGTCAAGCAGAGGGAGTCCATTATCATATGGTTTCACTTATTTGCGGAGCATACCAAATAACACGGAGGACATGGGGAGATGGAGAGAAGGGAGTTGAGGGAAATTGGGGGGGAGATGAACCATGAGAGACTATGGACTCTGAAAAACAACCTGAGGGTTTTGAAGGGGCGGGGGGTGGGAGGTTGGGGGAGCCAGGCAGTGAGTATTATGGAGGGCACGCATTGCATGGAGCACTGGGTGTGGTGTAAAACTATGAATTCTGTTATGCTGAAAAGAAATGAAATTTTAAAAAAGTACAAACAACTTTAAAAAAAAAAAGAGCAGGTCAGTGGGATAGAAGTTTGGGAGGGATTTCCAATGCCTTGTCCAGGCAGGGTTGGCCCTGCTGTGGAAGGCTTGAGCATACCAGGGAGAAAGGTGGGTTTTGAGAAGTAGTCCAGGCACCTTAGTGTCTAGACATAATAGTCTCTTTATGCTTACACTGACCGAGCCTCTTCTGCAATAAAGAGGTTCAGTTTGTGATACCAGAAAATAGAGAGTTGGAAAGCTGAATGAAGGAACTGGAATGACTTTTCCTGGAGAAGATTCTGGGGCAGGGAGGAAGAGGTTCAGATGGTGACAGTCTTCAAAAACCCAGAAAGTCTGTCCTTTGTGAAAGGGGATGGCTTGTTCTGAGGGCCTCCCAAGGTGAAACTGGGCCAACGAGCTAGAGATACAGTTGGAAAGATCTCACCTCAACATCAGGAAAGACTTAAAAATCAACAGCTGGGGTGCCTGGGTGGCTTACTTAGTTAGGCGTCTGACTCTTGACTTCAGCTCAGGTCATGATCTCAGAGTGGTGAGATCAAGCCCCACATGGGCTCTGCACTGGGCATGGGGACTGCTTAAGATTCTCTGTCTCCCTCCCCCCTACCCCTCCCTCTTGTGCCCTCTCTCAAAAAATGTGTAGGAATGGCCCCAGAAGGAAGCCAAGTCTTTGTAGGCCAGTGAGTCAATGTCTTTAGTTGACCAGGTAGCCAGCAACAGAAAATATGGTAGATATATTACTATAGTGGGTCCCAAGTGGATCTAGATGATCTTTAAAATATTTTCCAGCTCAAAGATTCTATCCCTATGAAAGTATACTGTATAAAGGATTGTGAGGGGGACTTTTTAGGACCCCGAAGGAAGCATGTGGGGACATGTCTGCACAATCCAGTCTGGTCCTTAAAGCAGATCTGCAGTGTTCTGCTCTTGGCAACAATTTATCAGTCACAGAGCTCTTGTGTAAGCCTCAGAGGACTAAGGCTGCATTTCTGTAGGGCTATTTTATAAATCAGACTTTTCACTAATTCAGATTAACAGCCTCCAGAAAGCCAAACATCTGCATCAGTGCTGATTCTAATCCTAATTTAACTGTAAATTCCTTTTTCAGGAGATAAACAGGAATGATGAATTGGCTATTCTTCTCAATCAAGCTGTGTGGGCATCAAAAATGAAAGGATACAGAACGGATGACAATTTTGTGGTGGGAAACGTACATGGGAAGGGTCTGACAAGCAAGGCCTGACTTACTGATCTTGGCAACATATTTGGCACATGACTGGGATATGCCAACGACATGTAGCAGGAGATGGTTGATGGGGAGTCAGTCCTGTATTAAACCCTTGTCTTTTGTTGAGACTCATATGAATTTCATCAACATGAACTTTTTCCAGTTTTATAGGAATGAAACGTTTGTCTACAAGATAATTTGAAATGCTTCCATATTTGAAGTCATCATTAAGTTGTAAAGGGATGGCCCTGAGGCAAAGGAATCGACATTTATTGCTGATCTTACCCCTCTTCCTCATTCTCCTTTCTGAACTCTGGGTTCTAGAATTAGAACAATCTGCCTCACCGTGCTAGGCCACTAGAGGCAGATACTCTGAACCCTGAACCTATCCCAGCCAGAGGGTAGGAGGAATCCGTTTTTGGTCTGAGTCAGTAGTTCTGACCTCCATCTTACCCACCTCCAGGAAATCCCTTTAGCCCCCTTATCCAGTAGAAAGCATATGCAGAAGCATGATACGTAAAGCAAATAAAGGTAGAGAAACAGGGATTGGGCAAAAGTAAGGAGAGTGTGTTGCCAGCAGCATCCTCCTCCCTGGGTGGCCACCAAGCACAGTTTGAAAGTAAAGTGCTTCGTATCCCAATAGTATCATCAGCAACTCAGGATCAAGTGTCTTTGATGTTAATGCACTAACACTGTTGATGAATGTTGATAAGCGAATCACTTCCAGCTGTAATTTGGGCTACACTGGAGATAATCTTTGTTCAACATGTGCACACTGGGTATCTGCTCTTTTTTTCCTTTTCAATGATTTATTTTTATTTTATTTTATTTTATTTTAGAGAGAGAGAGAGAGAGTGGGAGGGGTAGGGGCAAGGGAGAGAGAGAGAATCTCAAATAGGCTCCACGCCCAGCATGAGCCAGACACAGGACTTGATCTCACTACCCTGAGCTCTTGCCTTGAGCTGAAACCAAGAGTCAGACATTTAATGACTGAGCTACCCAGGGTACTTTTGGGGCCTGACCAGCCCCAGGCCCTTGTGTTCTTTTCCTGCCTGTGGCCTGTCTCCACTTTTACTCTATTTCACACATCTAAATAGCTATGTTTCCTCTATTGTTTTTTTAAAAATTTTAAAGATCTAATGGGTTTATAAGATTCATGAATCAGGCAGCAACCTATCTAGTCAATAGAGGAGAGCTCCCTCTCCTACTGGTTTTAAAGAGGTAGTTTTAATCTAGTGGGAAGAACACAGGATTGGAAGTCAAAAGATCTCTTGAGTGTTACCTTGGATTTAAGCATTTAACATAGGGTTTCTGATTCCTCATCTGTAAAATGGGTCTACTATATCACATAGGCTGTGAGAGGACCTAGTGGACACATTTAGGTGAGCCTTCTCAAACATTAGTATATACACAACTCAGCGGGAGACTCATTAACATGCAGGGTTGAATTCGCTAGGCCTGGATGGAGCCCGACTTCTGCATTTCTAATCCACTGCCCAGTGAGGCTGATATTCCTGGTTGGTGGGCCATACAGAGAGCAGTGAGGCTAAAACCTACATGGGCTATTCAGACATAAGCTTCTGGGGCAAAACCTAAGTTGGGGATTTTGAAACTGAGGAAAAAAACACACTTTTGAGATAAACTGTGGATTTTATGTTTCTATAATTATTCTGTCCTCCTTTAGCAACAGGCAAATTGGACCACCTTATGCCATTTTAAGTCAACTGAGCAATTGTGGCTGAAGAGGTTGTATCAGATTCCTTCTGAGAAACTTACAACGTTACTGAGGCTACCTGCCTCTACCAGTGGTTGGCCAAAGGCCAACCTTTGAATGAGGCCCATGGCTCCCTGCAAAGCTCAAAGGCAACTTGCCACTAGCCTGGCTGACGCAAGGGTGGGACCCACTGTAGGAATGGCTGCAGCTGGGACACTCGTACTACTTCCAGGATACTGAGACTTAGTACCAGACAATGTCAAGGTGAAAAATTGTTTTAAGGATACTAGGGGACAAAGTTCAATGTGCAGTTTCAAAGAAATGAAAAAAAAAAGAACAAAACAAAACAACAACAACATAAAACCAATCCCAACCCAAGTTACCTGGCTTCCACCTACTACCCTCTGGGGCGAGACAGCACCGTGGAGGTGCCGGCATGCACCTGGTAAAGCTGGTCAGTGCTAGCTAATGGGCCAGTGACGTCTTGAGAACACCACACTTTGCATTTGGGAGAGCACATCGGCATTTAAATTCTTCTGGAAATAATTAAAAGCCACACAGACTTTTCTGCTATCAGTCAGAGCTGCTTCCATCAAACAGCTAGACAGGTGGCAAAAAATCATAGCCAGCAAGGTATTTTTGTTCCTTTTGCCTTTAAAGTGTATTGACAAAAATGGGAGCAAGGGAGAGAATGAAGGCAGGCAAGTGACCGTGAATGCCGACTCCCATGAGCCCTGCTCTCTACCAAAGCAAAAATGAATGATTCGTATTCATACGAATACAAATGCCAGAAAATCTCTAACAAGGTCCAACAAAGAATTCTATCAGTCACAAATCCAATGTGGAGCACGCTATGTATTTTGACTGGGTGTTTTAAACCCAGAAGAGAATCACTGTATTCACAGAACTGGTCTGGAGGAGGGCACAAGAGTCTGGGCAACAGAAAGGCTGAAGATGCTAGGAGAGTACGAAGCAGGCTGGAGAGAGGCTCAGAGTGGCTCAGCAGAAGCCTCTGCCTTTCTCCTTGTTTGATGGCTTCTTTCTGTTGCCCATCATGCTTAGAGCTGCCTCGTGATTTGGGAAGCGTGCATCCCTCTTCCAACCTCTCCCTAGACTACATTTCTTCTTTGATGTCTCTCAATGCCAATCTTCTTATCAGTATTGTCTGGTCCCCTTCAGGTGTAATTTGTTACCTGATGTATCAGAGACGCTTGATTTAGAGAACAAGCTTCGATG
This sequence comes from Mellivora capensis, assembly GCA_004024625.1. Taxonomy (NCBI): domain Eukaryota; kingdom Metazoa; phylum Chordata; class Mammalia; order Carnivora; family Mustelidae; genus Mellivora; species Mellivora capensis. The sequence continues at coordinate 241,104 of PISX010000723.1, read as the reverse complement.
GCTGGAGGCTTTATCAACCCCCCACCCCACACCCAAATTCTTTGTGCACCTAAGACACCCTAGAGTAAAGCCCTAAATGAGTCTTCTCTATAGATCTCTGGGAAAAGGGTCCCTGGGTACCTGCACTGCCTACTGTCGATGTCTCTATGGTCCCAAGAGGATACTGTCATCATTGAAGCAATGAGACCAAAATACTTTTTGCACTGCAGAACACTTGATAATGTGCTGGCATTTTTACTCCCATGACTTCATTTGGTTGCCATAAGAACAGTGAGTGGGGCGTGGATACAACAGATATCCTTACCACCTTCATGAGTAAGGATACAAAAGATATCCTTACCCATGAAGCTCCAGAACCTCTAAGCCAAAGTCGTGCAGCTGGGGTCTGAGAGGGAATTTCACCAGGCTACTGTGACTCTTTTGGCAACACCAAGTTGGCTCTAGGAAATGAAAGCAATTGGGGATCCGCTACAAAACTCACCCTTGTCACCATACCGAAAGGCAACAGGGACACAGAATTAATTCAGAATGCTTTCTTCAAGTGGCTGAATGAGAAAGTCTGCAAGAATGTGATGTTGAAAACACTGAAGGCCATCAGCGCTCTATACCACCAAGACCGTGCTGCATTTGATTCAAATGACAAATTTCACCAGGTCCAGAGGAGACTCACAGCTCACAGCAGATAACTCTTCCACGTATACGAATAGATTTTGAGGAGTAAGTAGGGGAAATTTACATGTCCTTTATCTTTCACATCATTCTATCTTTTGAGAACCTGTATTTGTTTTTAAATAGGTGATAAACATGATACTGAATTCAAAAGATACTGAAAGGGACACAGGGAAAAGTAGACCTTCAGATCCTCTATAGTCCATCACCCCGTTTTCCAACATTTTTCATGGTTAAATGTTTCTTATGCTTCTTCCAGTAATATCCCCATAGATTTATGAATATTGATATGTGTGCTTTTAAAATAAAGGTTTTTTTAAATTCTAAAAGTAATAGCTTAAAAAAAAAGTTTGTGTGTGGGATGGCAGGGCATCTGATGAATGGCATTCAAAGTCACATCCATAATTTCTGATGTAAAACTCATACAGTTTCCTTACTAAAAGTGTCTTCATAATAGTGCCTGAGATATATTACAAACATCAGCATTAAAAGACTCAGGTGAATGACAAAAATTACAACTCACAGCACTGCAGTGTGTCACCATACCATGAGGGAGAGGCAGTAACGTAACACATACCATGAGGAATAGAAGATGCTCAGACAGCCCTACTTGGTGGGACTAGGCTGCAGGTTCCAAATCAGGAAACAGTCACTGAACTTCTTCCATCACAGACACTTCTTACAGATGTGGTCAATGCATGCTGGTTCTGCCTCCTCACCACTAGAAACTTCCATAGGCCCAGTAATCACACTTTTTAACTCTTTGATCTACTGAGACTGCTTTCATTTGTGACCACCCACCCCTGTTCTCCCCACTTCCCATTGCAAATCAGGTGTTCTTCCCTTACTCTCCTTAACCTTGCTCCCTATTGGACTAAAAGCTTTGACTTCTTTTGTACTTGGTCCCAATGACCATGTACAACATGAGATCTCTAGGTTTCAGAATTCACAATGACTTCCTTGTGGGCAGATGTGCTCTTCTCTACGGGATTTGCCCGAGATCTATCTCCATCGACACCCTACCTTAGTGCCAGTTTTGATTCTCCTCTCTTTCCAGCACATCTGAGATTTTTGTCTCTTTCCTCTTCCTGCATTGTCTCCAAGCCTTTGCTTAGCCTGTGTATTCTGTCTAGAACAACACTTCCCCCCACTTCTGCTTGCTTAAATCATTATCTTTTAAGCTCAAATTCAAATAACATAAGGCCCTTTCCAATGACTTTAATTCTCCTTGATACCTCCCTATTCTGATTTCTTTGCACTACCTGCATCACCATTTATTACTTAATTATTCTCAAATTCTTTCATCAGGCTAACCTTTTGCCTATCCAACTAAATTGTCTATTTTTTGATGGCAGGTGCCAGAGTTTACAGTCATTTATTATGTGCCCTAAGGTGCCCAGCATAATAACTTGTATGTGATTTTCTTATTATGAAAAAAATATTCCAACTGGCCTCATAAGGTGTAGAAAATCCACTCAGACGAGGTTACCTGGTAAAGAACAATACTTAACTCCAAAATGTCAATCTTTCAACCGGTTGGTTAGATGCTAGTCCATCATCACCTGCCTCTTTCTTCAGCTTCAGTTCTATGGCAAAAACGCAACTTCTTGGGATGGTCATTTTAATGTAATTGGTATTTACAGTAACAGTTGTTGATGGGTTGCAGAGTGCATGCACATGCATGAACATGAGAAATAAATGGTGGCTCTTACAGAAACTGTGTGCTACACATACACACAGACCTTCTTATTTTTAATTAAAATGATGATTCCATTATTCCAAATCATGTGAAATGTGAGCTACTCTTGTCATATCATTTTGATACATTAACCAGCCCTGTCTACATTGTGCTTGATATTAACTCCCTTTCTACTTGATGGTTTTTCTAGTGGCATAATTAATTTCCTCCTGGAAGAAAAAAATATTCAATCAATTTGGGATTAAATATGAGGTTGAAGGACTTTCACAAAAGATAGAACTAAATCTCCTAGTCCACATGCCTTGCTAATTATGACACACTCACATTAAGAAAAAGAAGGTGTTCTCTTCCCATGATAAATGGGCCTGAAAATCCTCCCCAGCATTTCCTATAAATCACAAAGACCATTAATAAACAGGCAGGGAAAAAAAAGACAGTTTCTACAAGAATTCACTCCCATTTTTTGCCTAAGACTATCAATGTCATATTTAAAGCTGACACCGGAAAGCTTCTATACAGAAGCCCTCTAAGTAAAAAAGCCCAGCCATTTTATTTTATTTTATTTTATTTTATTTTATTTTATTTTATTTTATTTTATTTTTTATTTGTCAGAGAGAGAAGGAGAGAGAGCAAGCGAGCACAGGCAGAGGCAGAGGGAGAAGCAGGCTCCCTGCAGAGATCATGACCTGAGCTGAAGGCAGCTGCTTAACCAACTGAGCCACCCAGGCGTCCCAAGCCAAGCTATTTTAAACAGAGTTTCCCTGTGCCTGTTATTTTGAATGACAACAAAGGAAACACTGGATCTTCTTAATCCTGTATTGCTCTCTGCCCCAAAATCTTGCCTTCCAGCTAATGGCCTCCCTTCTCATCAATGCTAAATTAAAGGAGGTCAAGTGTAAATGAGAGAAGAAGAGGGGGCCACACTAGCCTCATCTCACATCCAGCTTGCTTTAGACAAAAGTCTGGTTGTAGCCATCAGGAATAAGGTAGCTGAGCACAGGTAGCCCTCATCAACACTGACCCCTGTATATGGAATGGCAGGGCTTACACTTGAATCTAGATCAATAGCAACAAGAATGGCAATCCTATATCATGAATGAACACAGAGACACCTAAAAGATGACTTAGAAAGAAATAGAAACAAACTTAGGCATTTCTCCAAGAACTGGCATGATCTGTGATAATGACAAACAGACTGGTAGTAATAAGATCAGGGTGTTTGATTTTGCTGTTAAGAGGAATCTGTCACGTGGAGAAATTTATCATGCAGAGAATTTAGGAAATTTAGCACTTACAAAGAAGGTAGAATTCAGAATAAAAAATGCTTTAAAAACAGACAATTAAAAATGCCTCGTGAGGCTAGGCAAATTACATTTGTGGTAAGCCGAAAAACTTGGGAATGTGCATGTCCTGAGCATAACATACATAGCAAATCACAATTATATAGGCCCCTCCCCCAGTGAAGGTCCTTAAACAAAGGTCCATCTTAGGGAGTTACAGTGAAGATAAAGTGTTCACAACTTAGGGGTATTAAACACGCAGAACAAGAAAGATATGCTCACTAGCAAAGCGCATGATACATGCACTTTTAGTGAGATGTGACTATGTTTTCTTGCCTGATGGTATCAATGGTATCTCCAATTTCATTGCAGTTTCCAAGAGTCTAATTAATTCTCTAACTTCATCATGACAAGATCAGGGTATATTACTTTGCTAGTTGGAAATGTGGGCAAAACAAAACAAGAAAACTATTGGGAGAAATGTTTTCCAGAAAGGTTGTATATTAAAATGTTCCCTTTGACAATAATTATGTTTCAATATATATTGCAGACAACTATGCCCAAATTCAAGGTGTTGGAATGATGTGTGTTTGTGCCCATGTTTAAGTGTGTGTATGTGTGTGTGTGTGTGCGTGCCTCATGAGTGACAGTATGTGTATGTATACATCTACCAGCTAAAATCCAAGATGGCTAATACTAAGAGAAGTAAAGTAGTTTTGGCATCAGTTAAGATGATTGGCTAAGAATGACAGCAATATTGGGAGCAATATCATCCTTCAAGTGAGGTACATAATATTAATTTTTAAAATAATGTCACGATTTAGGACAGAAATGTTTACTTCTGTAGTACATACTGGGCATTCAACACTTAGCAGAGAACATATTGTTGCTGGCCAATGTTGGCATTAACCTCTACGTGGGTTCAAGTCATGTATTAAGAGGAGACACAAATGTACACTCACATGTATGAGGATTAACTATTAAGTCTTATCATGTGTTTTATAAATAATATATAAAGACAAAAAAGTCCAAAAGAAAGAACTGAAATGTGGTTATTTTTCTATCTGTTGGACAAGATTTATTAAGTAGCCAAGGGAAATGTGAACTCTTTCCGTTAGCCATGAAATTCGTGAACACTGACAGGTTTCCAGTACAGGGAAACAACTTAAGTGTTTGCCAACAGATGAATGGATAAAGAAAATGCAGTCTATGTATTTACAATGGAGAATTATTCAGCCTTAAGAAAGAAAGAAATACTGCTGTTTGAGACAATATGGGTGAAGTTGGAGGACATTATGTTAAGTGAAATAAGGCAGACACAAAGAAAAATACTGCATGGGTTCACTTGAATGTGGAATCTAAAAAAATAAAATTTAATTTAAAAAAAGTCCAACTCAGTAACAGAGAGTAGAATGGTGCTTACCAGGGGTTGGGGGTTTGGGAAGAAAAGGGACGTGTTGGTCAAAGGGTACAAATTTTCAATTGTAAGATAAATAAGTTGTAGGGATCTAACCTATACCCCATTGACCATAGTTCATAATAATGTATTGTGTACTTGAAATTTGCTAAGAGAGTAGATACCAAGTATTTTCACTGCAAACAGAGAAGATGATCCTGTGAGGTGTTGGATGTATTAGTTAGCTTGATTGTGGTAATCATCCCACAATGTAAATGTCTGTGAAAATGACACAGTGTACGTCTGAAATATATACAACTTTTATTTGTCAATCCTGGCTCAGTAAAGCTGGAAAAAACTGGTAGGCTTCCAGTTGGTGGTTGGACAATGATAAATCCCAGGTCTTGGTATGGCATATATAGAATTAACCCACTTTTCTAGTAGTACAGATGACCTAGTAGTAGTACAGATCTAGTACCAATGATCTCTGATATTTTTAGTAATTTTTTTATCTTGTCAAGAAAAATAATTAAACACAGATTTTCTTTTCTTTCCTCTTTCCTCTTCCTCTGCCTCATTCTGGTGTCTTGTAATAGTCTCATTATTCAACATAATATTGTCCATTTTTAATGAGCTTTTCTTTCTGGATTGTATTTTAAAATAATTTGAGAAAGTCCATTTTTAGAAATGCTTCCAGTATATGTCTTTTTGAATTATTTGAGTCATTGGAAGGGGAAAATTTTCCCCCCCAAATTCCCTCTACATATCTTATATGCCTCTAATCTATGTAAAATAACAAGTCAAATATTTAAAAGTTTTTAATAGTTATATTTCAAATAGGTCTTAGTTAACTCCATTTTGGAATGAACAGGGAAAAAGAACCCAACTTCCTATAATTTGCATGTTACTAACGTTGCCATAGAAGGGTAAGAAAGGGCACTGCTTCAACTGGAACATAGAGAGATTTTAATCAAAGCTTCCCTTGCTGTGCTCTTTCTTTAGAGACTGCCTCTTCAGGAGCCCATCCTGTGTTAATTGTGTTTCCAAATTGTACATGGATCTGCAAGAGGAGACCAAAGCAACTTTTGCTCTGTAATTTTACTTTCCTTTAATACGATGGCTTATACTCTGTGGTTTATTCATTTATTGGTCTGATGGTTTTTATGAGTTGTGATTCAACATAGGTTCATTTCTAGTTTCGTGTTTTATAAAGATATGGAGAATGTAATATAAGTCTGAAACAATTATGGTTATGTGCCATGCAAGACAATACTGTAAATATGAGGAGAGTCTTGAAAAGCTGCTTAGCAAAATGATCTTAACGTATAAGGCAGTGTGAAAATGTAAGAGGAATCTATAATTCCTCTTACGATGAAGATTAGCCATTTGCTCTCTAACCTTATTTACAGAAGCAATCAGAGGTATTCAGGTCGAGTTAATGACCCTGTCTCCAATTAATTCAATTGTCTACAAACAACACTGGTGCAGGGACTGTCTCAAAGTCTGCCACGCAGTCTCAGAGGGAATACATAAGACTCCATTAAAAGTGACAATAATAATGCATTTATTACTGAAACACTATTGTATTATAAATAAATTCCTCATGTTAAATTATGCTCCACGCTTTAACAGAAATTCAATTACTGAAATAATAAAAAGATGGTGTATTTGCCAAGTGCTTGGACTATAATTTGGCTGCTTAGTTACCAGTGGTTGGATGTTTTGCAATTTTTCCTTCATAGACTATTTCTTTTGAATAAATGCCAGACTTTTTCATACAAATTTTATGAACAAGTTGCAAAATGAAATTTTGAGCTTTTGAATCCAATTATGAAAGACATAACTAAATCTATTATTGAAAAAAAATTCTAGTAAGCCCTTTCTGCCGTTGTTCAGAACTGTCTGGTAATTGAGGTAAGCACAGGTGCTGCTCATTATGGACCATTGTGCACCATCTGAATTCTGGGAACTGTGGAATTCAGATGGTTTAAATTCTGTTTGTGTGAATAACAAACAGGCCTGATTCTGCGCTTGTTTGTACAAGCTTGTACACAGCTCATTTGGGACTTCGAAGACACCTGCTTACCCTTTTGAAGCCAAAACATTATCATTTATGTTCTGGCTATCCTATCGATGACAATTTTGCAAAAGCAACAGATTTTGGGCTCTCCTGTCATTCCCACCATCTCCTCCACCATGTAGTAACTTCAACACATCCTTGTCTTCAGTGATAGGAAAATTAGTTGAGTCAAGCTATGGCAATTATCCAATGATCCAAAGAAAAGAAGAACGAGCTCTTCCCGTGGATAGATGTCTCCGACGAACCAACTGGCGAAGGTGGACTGGGGACATGGTTTATTTGCATTTAGGACTAGATTTTTCCCCTTCATTCCCTTTCTTTTGCTCTGGGCTCTCACAATTTTCTTCTTAATGTCTAATGTCACTGTCTTTATTATGTTCCCTAGCGTTATCGAGATATAACTGACATAGCACATTGTGTGAGTTTAAGATATACCATGTGATAATTTGATACACTTATATATCATGAAATGATTACCACAATAGGGCTAGTTAACCCCTCTGTACCTTGTGTAATTACAATTTGTGTGTGCATGTGCATGCATGCGCCTGTGTGTGTGTGTGTGTGTATGGTGAGAACATATAGGATCTTTCTGTCTTGTTGCCTTCATATAGGTCACCTGAAATCAGAGAAGCTTATGATCACAGAGACTTGTTTCCTGCTTTCAGAATGCAAAGGAAAAGCTACTCTTCACTGTGGTCTCCTCTCCTGTCCCACAGGGCCACAGGCCAGTGGCTGCCATGATTCTGCTGGCTTGCCTGAGGAGCCTGGAATCTGCACTGCTGTCCTAAGCTTCTGAGTAATGTCACGTGCCAACCTGAATACTCTAGCCTTGCAGTAGTTTCTTGGTGCTATGACTAACTTTAATTATTCAATGACTTTGCATTTTCTCTTGTTTTACTGAGGTCTTACCCACTATAAAGATAACACCCAGAAAACAGAGAGTAATGAAGCAGGAGTTCTGTTGCAGAGCAGAAAACAAATCTAGACTACTCCAATTCTGGGTCCCTCAAACTGCAGCCCCCTGACCCCAACCACAATGACTACTCATAAAAGATGACCTTCTAAAACCTATGTTTTTGAATCCTTATGGTGAAACCTTGCTTTCCTATGAATGCAAGAAATAGTTGAAGATGTAGGGAATGAAAAATAAGGAGAAGAAATTATGGCTGCATCATTTTAAGCTTTCTGGCACAGCCACTATGGAAAAAAGTATGGAGTTGCCTCAAAAAGTTAAAAAGAGAACTACCTTACGATCCAGCAATCACACCACTGGGTATTTACCTAAAGAATACAAGAACACTAATTCATAGGGATACATGTGCCCCTATGTTTATAGGAGTGTTACTTACCATAACCAAGATATGGAAGCAATCCACATGTCCATAGATTGATGAATGGATAAAGATGGTGTGGTATATACACAATGGAATGTTACTCAGCCATAAAAAGGAATGAAATCTTACCATTTGCAACAACATGGATGGAGCTAGAGAATATAATGCTAAGTGAAATAAATCAGTCAGGGAAAGACAAATACCATATGATTTCACTCATATGTGGAATTTAAGAAGTAAAACAAATGAGCAAAGGCGGAAAAGAGACTAACCAGACACAGACTCTTTTTTTTTTTTTTTTGAATGCTTATAGCATTTCTCTTCAGAATGGCCCCAAACTGGAAATCACCCAAGTCTCCTTCAACAAGATAAATGGTGGTACACCCCAACTGGAATATTACTCAGCAGAAAACAAGGAACAAACTACAGATACATACAACAACATGGATGAAAGAACTCAGAATCAAAAGGGTACATACTGTATCATTTATATGACACTCTGACAGATAAAACTCCTGTGATAGAGAGTAGGTTGATGATTTCCAGAGGTTGGGATTTGTGGGGCATCTACTAGTAAGGGGTTAACTATAAGGGATTTGGGGGGGTGATGGACTGAAGAGACTCTTAACTCTAGAGAACAAACTGATGTTTACCAGAGGGGAGGGAGTGAGGGATGGGTGAGACAGATGATGAAGATTAAGGAGGGCACTTGTGATGAAAATTGGGTGATGTATGGAAATGTTGAATCACAATATCATGCCCCTGAAACTAACCTAACACTGTATGTTAGTAATACTGGAGTTAAAATTAAAAAAAAGAAATACAAATAAGTAATTTTAAAAAGATTTTAGGCTTGAAAGTTCTACTCCAAGACATTCCAATTCCCTCCACAGTGTTCATAGAATCTGGAATATAATCCTTCCAATTTAGCAAGTACTTTCACTCCAAGCAAAGGTCTAGCAAAGTCTAAAGGTGAAACAGAATAGTCAACCTACACCCATATGGAAAAACACAATGGAATGTTAACCAAAGCACTGTTAACTTGACACTTTGTCACACGTCTTGTCCTTGTCCCTTGTCCATCAGGCAAAGTTAAGATCATGACAATGCTTAATAAAGCCAATCAAAGTAGTGATCAGCCAAAGAAAGTCCCTGATGATCAGACATTAACTATAACTAATGTAGTTTGATGGTGCTCCACAGAAGGCACATTGGAATCTTACCTTTCCTCTTATCATTATCACAGGAAGTGCAAGGTAAATCTCTGTAGGAATATAAATAATTTGGAAACCCTCATAGACAATATTCTACTGTGTGTCTCATTTGCACTTAAAAACGCTGCCCCACAGACCTTATGTACTTTTAAGATTTATCTGAGAGATACATGAAGAAGACTTCCAGCCCCCCCCAAAAAAATGTACATATTTAATGGAATTAGATCTCTAGGCAAGAAAATGTCAAAAGAAAAGGCGAAATATTAAAGTGAATGCGAGGTGCTCCTTTCCACAGCTTTCCCTCTTTGATAAATATCTTCTGGGATGTCATTTACTAGAAAGTCATGATTTTACAAAACAAAACAAAAAAATCCTGGAGTATAAAATATACTCTCTTTATTGCTGAAGTCAGTTGCTATTTTTTAATTTCTCTCTGAAATCTGCTTTTGTCAGCCAGAGGCCTTGATATTTGCCTTTGTATCTGCCTTTTTATCATTCTTATTGAAAACATGGCAATTATTGTGAAATAGTCAAATTGCACGCAAGCTTCATGATTACATGGCAGTGGCAGAGCTGGCGTTCTGTGCTTACACAAGGTTCTCATCTCCTTTTCATGCCTCTAGGGGGAGGTGAGTTCACCTCTGACACTAAAAATCACATGGTTGGTGGGGGCTGTGTCTTCACCAGAAACTGAAAACTGAAGATATATTTCAGCATATATATATATATATATATATATATATATATATATATATATATATATATATTTATGGTTTCAAATGACAGAAAAATTCAGCTTATCGTTAGCCTATCAACAATCTGCAGCTTATAAAGAGAAATTCTCATATAAATCTAATTTCAAAAGCGGTTCTTCTCTCCTCTGACTTTGATGCCTGGGTGTAAAATCTATAGAAGTCATTAGGAGGTGGAACATATCCATCTTCTTTTGTTCAACACTCTTCTACCAAAATCTTTTTTTTAATCACCACTACTACTCACATTGCATGTAGTCATGGTAATACTAATAATATTTAATGTTATTGAGTGCTTTTTAAAAGAAGATTTTATTTATTTATTTATTTATTTATTTATTTGAGAGAAAGAGAGTGAGAGGGAGGGAGTGTGAGTTGGCGGGAGGGGCAGGGAGAGAGACTCTCAAGCAGACTGGGCGCTGAGCGTGGAGCCCAAGTCGGGGCTTGATCTCATGATCCTGAGATCATGACTTGAGTGGAAAGCAAGTCTGACTGACACTCAACCAACTGCACCAGCCAGGTGCCCCTAAGGTTATTGACTTCTTAGTATGTGACTTGTCTGAGGCCTAACAGCCAGTGAATGGCTGGGAAGCAACAATCCCGCCTTTTGGTTGTTTTCCTGTTTGTTTTACTGGAAAAGTTCTGCTCTATTTCTGCCAATCGTTCATCCATATGTGTATTTTCAGAAAGATCTACTGGAGAACAAGCACTAAAATCTTTAAACATATGTTTCACAAAATTATTTGCAGCTTTCTGTAATGACAATTGAAAATGCATAATGCTCACAAAATTATTCTTCAGTTAATATCAACAGTGATGATGATGATGATTATTTATTAGGCCCCTACAATGTGCCAGGTCCTGTGCCAGGCAAGACCACTTGATACTATTTTACAGGTGAGAAAATGGAGGCTTAGGCAGTAAAGCAACTTGCTTAAAGATCTTGTTCCAAAGACTGTGACCGCTTACCTTTCCTTGGAAAGGTAAGATTCCAATGTGTCTTCTGTGGAGCACTGTCAAACTACATTAGTCATAGTTAGTGTCTGACAGGCAGGGACTTTCTTTGGTTGATTGCTATATGACTATGCTATCCTGCAGGGGTTGGGGATTAATCCCCATATGTAATTTATTTTTTTAATTTTTTAAAGTATTTATCTGACAGGGAGAGAGAGATCACAAGTAGGCAGAGGCAGGCAGAGGGAGAGGAGGAAGCAGGCTCCCCACCAAGTAGAGAGCCCAGTGCAGGGTTTGATCCCAGGACCCTGCGACCATGACCCAAGACGAAGGCAAAGGCTTAACCCACTGAGCCACCCAGGTGCCCCACCCCATGTATAATTTAAATTAAATATCCATCACTGTCAATTAGGTTCCTGGTTTAGTAAGTAACACCATTCTAATGGCCTTTGTCTATTAATAGTTTCATAATGACAGAGCAGAATCATAGTATCATAGAATCATGAAGCTATAGAGGACCCTGGGGATTTATGAATCCATCTCTCTCCATTGTGAGAAGAGGAACTGAGGTCAATCAGCAGCATGTTCAGTGAACTAAAGGTCACGTAAGTGAGTCAATCAACCTCCTAACCCCTCCTCCTTTGATAAGATCGGTTGTGGCCAATTTTCTCTGGTGGTGGACAGGAGCTGATGAGTACAGACACCCCAGAGAAAGAGATCATTTTATTGAAAACAATCAGCTATTTTATTGTAAGAGCTGGCTAGTGATGGGCCACAAACCAGACACTTATGCCTTCAGTGGTGTAAAAACCTAACAGTGACAACATGGCATGGGTGCTCATACACATATGCTTAAAACAGAGTTTCAGGGTCATAGGTCTCAGGGTATGATCACTTATCTGAATTTCTTTTTTTTTCTTTTTAAAATATTTTATTTATTTGACAGAAAGAGACACAGCAAAAGAGGGGAACACAAGCAGGGGGAATAGAAGAGGGAGAAGCAGGCTTCCCGCCGAGCAGGGAGCCTGATGTGAGCTTGATCCCAGGACTCTGGGATCATGACCTGAGCTGAAGGCAGGCACTTAACGACTGAGACACCCAGGTGGCTCACTTATCTGAATTTCCTTTTTTTTGTATTTTTAAAAAATTATTGACTTATTTATTTGACAGACTGAGATCACAAGTAGGCAGAGAGGCAGGCAGAGAGAGAGAAAGAGAGAGAGAAGCAGACTCCCCGCTGAGCAGAGAGCCTGATGCGGGGCTCGATCCCAGGACCCTGGGATCATGACCTGAGCCAAAGGCAGAGGCTTTAACCCACTGAGCCACCCAGGCACCCCATCTTAATTTCTTAATAAGCTTCATAGGTGATTCTGATGAACGTCCAAACTCAGAGCCGCTGGCTTAAGAGAAATGTCCTTTTGTATTCTGCACATTTCCCCTTCAATATTAGTAAATGACTAACATTCTCCTGGTGCACTTATTGGAAAAGATTATTCCAATATTTCCATATGATCTCATTGTTATCAGGCAATTGATAATAATCACAATGTATTATGCAGTTAATAGCAATAGCATTTTTTTTCAAGTGCTCAGGTTAAAATTCTTGGAATCATTCTTGACTTCTGTATTTTTTTTCCTATTTGCATTCAGTGAACCCATTAGCAAATGTTATCTGCATTCCCTTCAAAATATGTCTCAAATCCATCCACCAAACACCCTCAACACCCCTACCATAGTCCAAGCCATCACCATTCTCACCTGAATTATGGCAATAACCTCCTTACTGCTCTCTCTGCTTCTGCCCCTGTCCCCCACAGTCATTTTTCAATAACCACGGTATGACCCTATTATGACAGAAATCAGATCAGGTCTTTCCTCCGCTTAATATCTTCCAGTGGCTCCCAACTCAGAGTCATAGCCCAAGTCTTTCCATTGGCCCACCATCTCTTGTACAATGATTCCCAGTGAACACACAGACCTCCTCTGCTAACATTCTCACCCTTACTCTGCTGCAACTGAGCTATCTTCTTTACTCTTTCTAGGCACACCAGGTACACAGGTACATGCCTGCCCCATGGCCTTTGCATGTGATATTCTTCTTCCTGGAGTGCTCTTCCCCCAAACTTCTGTAGGGCTCATGGCCTCACTTCCTTTAGTTCTTTGCCCTGATGCCAGTTCTCAGTGAGGCCTTCCCTGACCACTCTGTTTAAAATTGCAACTCCACCCCAACCCTCTCTAGTTCTCTTCCCTGATTTTTCACCATAACATGCGTCATCTTGAAGCATTATTTTGTCATTACAGCCTTAGGTCATTTACTGTCCATGAGGGCAGAGCTCTGGACTCTTTTTTTTCTCCTCTTTGGCTCTAGTTCCTAAAACAGTGCCTGGCATCTGGAAGGTATTAGTTAAATATTTGATGCACAAATGAATGCAAATAAATGTAACAGTGTGTGTTTTGTGAATTAGGTAAGATTGATGGCTTCGATGACAAAGTAAACCACTAATAAGTGATAATGGGAATAAGAGTGCCTGTTTATTGAGCAACTACTCTGTGCCAGGGTTGAGTACTTAACATAAATTACTTCGGTCCTTACAGCAGTTCTCCAGAGAGATGAGGACAGTCTTGGAAGCCAGCTGGACTCAACTGGAGGGAGGGAGTTTATGAGTTGGATGTTGGGGGTGGGCAAGGAAGGCTCCTCAGAGGGTGTGGCGTTGGATCCAGCTGCCCAGATGCTGAGGCTCAGGTAGGTAGCCTCAGGTAGGTAGGCTCAGGTAGGTGAAGTAGCTTGCTGAAGACCACACAGCAAGGTCCTCATTGGAGGAGCTAGTGAGCGAATCCAGGCCTGCCGACAGCATAGCTCTTCCTGCTTTGCAGAAGGGAGAAACGAAGAGCCTGGTAGATGCCCTCAGCTCCTTCTTTCCAAACCTGAAGAAGCAGAGGGGCTGCTGAGCAGGCCTATGACTTATTGTGAAACCCCAAGAATTCAAAAGTGACCCTCGTTCTTAATCTCAAAAATCCTCAGAAGATTAAGTGGCACCAGGCTATACCCAATCTTAAGCCATGTGGTACCCTTGGTCCCATAAGATTCACCTTCAGAAGCAAGTCCAAACTCCTAGCATTCCACATGGTAGTTTTCTAAGTGGGACTTGGAGTGTCTCATCCATCCCTCTCACTTGATAGCAGAACAGACCGGGAGACCATAGAGAAAAGGGACATGACAAACTGGGGGCAGATTTAAGGGGAGAGTGCCAAGGTCTTGGTTCCCAGTGGAATCAGCTAAATATTTGCTATCCTGAGGCTGATATTGGTCCAAGTCACATTTCCTAATATCAACAGTAGCAGCGACAACAGCAAACAAGAGAGGGAGAAAGCTCCCGTCACATGTCAATAACAAGGGAATGACACTCATGGTTGGATGTAAGGGTGAACGTGCTGTGACCACCACTCCTTTCCTTTTGTTGTGGATCCTCCTCACAATGGTGTTTGGAGCTGATCCTCCAAGTGCTTGGCCAGTCAAAAAATTTGACTTCTTGATGCACTTCCAGAAAGAGAACCCCTCCCCACTCCAAGTGGATATAATACCTGGAGCAGATGAAAACATGCATTTCCACCTTCAACTTACTAACAAACCCAAGGAAAAGCAAAATCATATATCTTCGTTTTTCGGAGTTGACATTAATAAATTTATTTCAATGACATCAGTCATTACAGATGATAAAAGTGCTATAAGACATGCAAATTAGAAGATGTTAGCTCTTTGTGTTTATATAATGACTAAGGTTACCAATTAATTGGGGAAGTATTATTATGACTTTACCACCCTGATAAATAGGTTATAAAGGCTGTTATAACCTTCACATGTTTTTCTTTTCTCTCTTCAGAAGCAGATATTATTTAAACTATCAATGTACTGCAACAGGCAGACATAACTCAGTGTGAAATAACTCAGTGTTGGGAATGTACAGCACCAACATAGCTTATGAAAGAGTTCTTAAATGCTCCTCTTAGCACAACCACTTGTCCAATATTTGCAGTTTCTGATGACAAGGAAATCCATGACTCAGAGGCGTTTGCAGGTGGCAGAAACACCCCTCATGCTGAGTCCCTGTCTGAAGTCAGCCAGCAGTGGTTTCGGAATCAGCACTGTATTGGGGGGACCTAGGGTGCTGTGCTCCTGAAGCCCGCATCAGCTGCAGGTAAGTGATGAGCGACATGACAGACATTTCTCCGGTTCCAATGGCTAGAGGCCTCAGATTCCTTGCTTTGTTTGTCATGCACGTAGTGGTTTGGGATGAATGCAATCGAAATCTGAACATGTGGATGCCTGTGCTGAATGGGGATGGAAGACAGAGCCTTTGGGACAGGGTGACTCATGGGCAGGGTACAGCTCCTAGTTGGCCCTGGCCATCTGAGGTGAACCAGTTTCTAGGCTGGGGAAAGGAACACTGGGACAGCGGACTTCACACAGGCCACAGCAGTCCATGCTGGCTCGGGGGCACAGAATGCTCCCACTAGCCCCCCACTAGTTCTGTTCCACTGTGTGGAAATGGCAAGTGCCCTGGATGACCCCAAACTTGCATGACCCCAGCCCCCACCAGGGCCTCCACTTCCGCTCTTTTTCCCCTTTGGCTGAGAGATGTGGATGTGGAGTGAGGTGAAAAGTTTTCCGGATGATTCCTAGGACAGTTTCTCATATCTTCTATAGGCCAGGACATGTTGAGGCTTGATGCTTTATCCACCCCTTTGGACAGTGTATGGGAAGAATAATCTCATGTTAGTTTATAGCTTCTTATAGTTTACACATCATTTGGACAGGAAAACATTCTCTCTTGTTCCTTCAAGTCCCTTGAAGTTACCTTGTGAGGGGGCCAGCACAGAGATTGTGATCCCTGTTAACCAATGAAGATACTGATGCCCCTGTAGGAAATGAGATAAGTTCAAGGCCACATAGCTAGCATGTAGCAGTGTCGGGATGGCCTGGGTCTGCCTGATTTCTGGCTTCTCACATCCTACTTCCGCCTGAGGCTGTGACGTCCACACCCACTTGGTGCCCTGGGCATGACTCCTTGGGTCAGTTGGTCCAGAACTGGCTTGAGCCCTGCCAGGGAACCTCCAAGACTCTTCCAGACTATGTACGCATCCAGGTTTCTTCTCGTCTTTGGTTTTGTAGATGAGGCAAGGTAATAAAAACACCTGGGTTCTCAGGTGGCCCCTAGCTTAGCAAAGACCAGCAAACCATCTGCAGAAAGAGCCCCTCAGTCATGGAATCAGATGACTGGGGATTCTGCAACACACAGAAGTAGACACCAGAGAGGGTACTCTAGATAGAGACCAGTGACAAGGGGGCCCAGTGAAATCTGTTGTGTTGCCACAGGAAGAAAGTGCTCGGGCGGATCACAAGTGATGCAAAAAGACAGGGACTCTTGCCTCAGCTACACAACAGCCTAAAGATAATTATGAGATATCAGGTTTTCTTTTTTTTTTAATTTTTATTTTTTATAAACAAATTTTTATCCCCAGGGGTACATGTCTGTGAATCGCCAGGGAGATATCAGGTTTTCTAATGACATTAAAAGAGACAGTATTACTTTTCATTTTTTTTGGTAAAATCAGATTGAGTACAGCAGAGACAGCATTTCATCCCATATATCTTCATTAATGGAGTGCTTCTCTTTAAAGAGAAATGTTAACTGAAGGGAAACCAGAAACTACTTTTATTGCTCAGATGGAAATAAAGACCTGGGTAGACTGGCTATGCATTAGCTTGTAATCAACAGTGAATCATAAAGATTCATGCCAAAAGACTTGCAATTGTAATCTAATTAGTTTTCTTACTGTTTGGAGGGATTAATTTAGAGCTAGCACAAGTAATGCAGAATGGTACATGTCTAGGAGGTCTGTCAGTTCCTGCATCCAGTCTGGGAGAACTTGAAGATTAAATCTCAGTGCAGTATGGCCAATGGCAACCCAAGGAGAAAATTGTGTAAGGTATGTGCCTCTGGTCATCAATGGACTCATTGAGTGGAGGAGGAGCCTGATGTCCTGGCAAGATCCCAGGTGGGGAACCCAAGCAACTCTGAGTCGAATTCTCAACTACTACTAAATAATCTTTCTAAGCCTTAGTTTTATTTTATGCAGAAGGAGAATGAGGCCTTGCAGAATTGCTCAACCGAGTAGAGAAGATGCATGTAGGATGAGTGGTGCCCAGTAGGTGCTCAGTATGGATAGTAATTATTGCCGCAATCACTTTCAGAAGGCCGACAGGTCTGCAGAGACTGTAACAATGGATAAAGGCATCTGATAGCAGGAAATGCCTCTGTGACCCATCTTGGAATCGTAGAGTCTTTACGGACTCAAACGGAGGCCCGTTCTTTTGTCTACTCTTGTCTCGCAACAATTCATCCAGCATTTGTGAAACTATTTTGAAAGATATAAATGAAACATCCTGAGTTGTCTCCCAAATTTGTTACTGACAAATGATCTTGGGTGGCACCTTCCCGTTCTGTGGCTAAATGAACCCAAGAAGCACTAATTGCTTTGAAGTTAATAAAGACTTTATTGGCTTCAAATAATTGGTGTTTGTTTGGCTGCTATGATTATAGTTATCACACTCTCTACATAATGTAAGCTGGCAGAAGTTTCTACCTTTTACAAGTTTTAAATCCCAATAGAATTGACAGAAAAAGCTATAACCACAAATTGGTTTGCAATTTTCCTCTTTCTTCCTAGCAAGTCCTGTATGGTTATATTATGAACCTTGCTTCGCACAAACTGCTTGTGACTTTTATGGCCCTTTTGTGATCTAAATGGCTATCTCATAAGATATTCCATTGCAGCTTCTTTTTCAATTGCTTTTACTGTGAAATGCCCTTGTGGAGAGTTCTGGGGACCATTTCACACTCTTATGGTATTGATTTGCTAAACCTGATGATAGGTTTATATTTAAGACACCGTCTTATATATAAACAGAGTGGGAAGCTTATGAAAAACAGAGACAAGACTTCCATTGAAGGGATTTTGGATACTATCTGAATGTTCTGGAGGACAAGGAGAACCCCTAATAATCTCTGCATTCATCTCATAAACTCAGCACATGGCAATACAACCTGAACACTGGCAAATTCTTACCCAATACTGTGATGCTCAAATGAAGTCCAAGTTAACAGTGAATACATAAAAGATGATAATATCATTTGTTCAGCTCACTAAAGTAGGGAGTTTGGCGGTACTTTTGTCATTAACGTTTTTCATGACCCTCCACGAAAGAAGCCAACATCTGGCTAGGACGCAGGATGCACAGTATCTCTTTGCCCATGACTGAATTGCTGTTCAGTGTTCAAAATCATAACCAAATGCAAGAGACTAGTTGGAGGCCCCTCACCTTGGGTCCAGCCTTCACTTGGCTTTGCGCGAATTCTGTGGGCTTCTATATAATGAGAACGAGGCTGAGCATGAGTCCTAGCAAGAAGGGAAAGAGAAGAGGGTTCCAGGAAAATCTGTAAGAGAGGGAGGCAGGCACAGAGTGAAGAGCAAAGAGAAAATGTGATGAAAGAGACAAAGGTGAGAGAGAAAAGTAGAAAGAGAAGACTGATTTGCAGTAACAGAGTTAACTTACTAAAAGACAAAAATGATGGAACTTCTTGGTCTGGTTGCTGTAAGGTCTCTGCCAAGACATAACTCCTGCCTTGAGCCCAGCTCTGGCTATACTCCTTCTCATGCAAGAATTCCAACTATAGCATTAGTAGCTATTACTGTATGTCTATGTTCAAGGCCCAGTTTCTTTTCCTCCCAGAATCTAAAGGTTCTCTGGATAAATTGAAAAGCGTGAGCCTTGGGCATACTGTAAAAAAAATCCTAACATTACTCAAAGTGGCACCGAAAGGTAAACCAATGATTAGAATTCATTAAAACAAAAACAAAAAACCTGAAACACAATCACTAGAGGAAATGAAGCCTTAGGTCTCAGGGTTGGAGAATCTTAAATTATCAGAGAAGAAACAGAGCTGGGAGGAAGGCATCAACCAAATGCTTTCTAGACTTTTCAATTAGAGCATCAAGAAAGAATTCATAAGCTGTGCTTTCCACGTGACACCAAGACTTTAATTCTAAGAGGTCGCCCAAATAGATCCACCAATAAGCTTCCATTTGAGTGACACAAATCAATGAATACAGATTGAAGTGGGGTGGGCAAGGTTCAACTGCCAGGAAAATGCCAAGGGGGTCATTGCAATTTGGTGATGCTTTATGTGGGAGACAGTGGATTGCTGCGAACACCAGCAAGATGGACTCAACCACATATCCTCTATAATTATGAGCTATAAATTCCACTCTGCATTCTCCATATGCTCCTTCTTCATTTAGAAACGATGACATTATGGCTGCTTCCACCTCAGCTCTGCAATGAATTGATTTCTCCACAGATGCTCAACAAAAGTGACTCCTATGAACTTTGAAGACTTCCCTTTCTGCCTGGCATAAGAAAGGTGATGTGACTTGGGGAGTGCGTCTTCCTCCTGAGCTATAAGCACCACTTGGACAGTGTTAGTAGTGTAGAGCTCATGCAACCAGGGTGCTACAGAGGAGGGGAATTTCTATCCAGACTTCTCGTTTCAGAAGAGATGGAGTAAATAGAATTGTCAGGCTTTGATGAGGCGAGGCTGCTTTTGGCAGAGAACCCCAATGCATATTTTGTTATTTTCTTTTATGACATAGCAATCTTCGAACTCAAATGGAATTTGCAGTACAGCCTTGATGCTTCCCCACCTCCCAACTTACTCTTGGCATAGGGTGCAGAACATGGGAAGTGGTGGAGCCGCCTGACGAGGCAAGGAAAATATTAGAAATATTGGATCGACTGAACCATGGCTTGCTTTGGGGGCAATTGCTCTAAGAACCTGTATCCAGCAGACTCGGGAGATGTTTATCCAGCACTTGCCATACGCCAGTGATTTTTATACACATTATAGGAGGCATTAGCCCATTTTAGAAATAAGGAAACTAAGGCTGAGAAAAGTTCAAGAAATTGCCCAAAGCCACAAAGCTAGCTAGGTTTCCAATCCCAGTCTTATGACACCACGTCTAGAGCCCTTGCCACTGAACCCAGCCAGCAGGCTTTCTAATGCAGGGACCAACATCAGAGCAGATATGTGGACAGCTTGCTCTTCCAAGGGCCTTATGCATCATCAACACATTTATTCTCCGTCATGCCCTATGGAGCAGATTCTATCATGATCTCCATTTTCCAGATGAGGAGAAGGAGGCAAAAAGAAGTGAAGCAAATCTGCCCAAAGCTACCTGGTGGGGAAGGGGCAGTGCTGGGATTTGAACTGATGCTATAGCCTATGCTCCTCATTTCTTTACTCAGTGCCTTCTGTCGCCAGGCTCTCTGGAAGCCCCTCAGAGAGGGTGTGGAGTCCTGAAGCCAGGGCCAACAGCCAGAATTGTGCTGTGAAAGTGACCTCTAGCATCCCTTGGGACAAGTGTGCGTGTGTGGTGCACTGTGGAGATGCCATACCAAAGGCTAAGGTCACCTTCACTATTTCTTGCATCCATTCATTGAAATAAATATTAAATGCCTACTGTGTGCTAGACACTGACTCTGTATAAGTTGGCTACAAAGTTCAAGTTATTTTTCCATTTTTTTCTAGTTTTCTCTAAACACAGAGATGACAACAACATGTCATTATGAAGCTATCTTTAAAATTTGCCCAGGTAGCACCGTCAGTTAAGCATCCAACTCTTGATCTCCACTCAGGTCTTGATCTCAGGGTTATAAGTTCAAGCCCTGTGTTGGGCTCTAAAATATTTGGAATAAAATAACTAGATATTCTCAGATTTCTCCATATGGCTGGTTAATGACAGGAAGCTGTACATTAATAGAACGGATTCGTAGATTAGATAAGATCAGAGCTGCCTAGTGCCTCAGAGCTAATGCAGTTCTCAGTTTCATTCAACTGAGGGGGCAATGGGGGCAAAGTGGACAGCAGCTTTTAAAAGCAAATTGTTAAAATGATTCGATCTAGTATCACACAGATCTACTTTTTATCACTGTCTGGGCAATGGTTAGATTTGGGGACATGTGCATCCCTTCTAGGGATCTGGTTGGGTTGTTTGCTGATGTTCAGCCTATGAAGACCCTCTTGGTAACATATGACACAGATGAAGAACATAGACCTTAGACCTCAGTGGAAGCTGCACAAGCCCACATTACTCAAAGGATTTGTGTGTGTGTTGGGGGCAGGGCATGGCTTGATTCTAACATTAAAAAAATATTCTGTATCACACTTAGGTTGGGATCTATCTAGAAGTGGAAGCGTCTGAACACCAACCCCAAATCCCGCCACTAAACTCTAATGCCCCTGTGTGTGGTTGCTGGCATCCCCACTTTGGCATCCCCTATGGTATCTTACATACTAGAAGCTCAACTACTTCCATTCAAGTGCATCAAATCCTACAGAATGCTTTGCCTGAGAGAGGGAGGAGCTGTCCAAATGATCTCCATTTTCGCAACCCCATAAAAACCAAGCACTGTTCATCTACACAGAAGGCATGGCATACAGGTCAGAACTCTGAAGCTCAACAGGTTTGCCTTAAGTGACAGAAAGCCAATGTTTGCTAAAACTACAACTACACAACATGTACATGCACACACAGTAGTTTGTTGTGTTGTTTTTTTTTTTCATTTACAATTCTCACTATTCTCTTTTCATTAGTTGGTGGGTTTAATCACGGTTGTTGGTCATCAGTTAAGTCCCTGAAGTAAATAAAAAATTCATGCAATAGAGTTTCAGTTTTGAATTCCCACAGTTGCCCTTCTACCTGAAGAGGATTTGAGGCTTAGCCATCTGTAGAATGGTAAGATTTAATACACTTTCTATAGAGAACTCTAAAATACAAGGGTTGTTTCTAATGTTACTTGATCTACCATCAAGAGAGCTGTCTTAAATATAATTAGGCCCCTTCGGCTGCTAGGGATTGCCAAAGGCTCCCTTTTGACATTGCCTAGTTTCTCCACCAAAGATAACCAGCCCAGAAAATCACCCCTAACTTCCTTTTTCTGTAACAAATCCATGCAGACAGTCTTCCTCCTTCTAAGGTCTAGATACTCACCAGCCTCATAAACACATGCAGTCAGATAAGCTTTTGGTTGGCTTTAGAAAATGATTTGGTACGCTGTGAGAGGTTTGGTACATGGTAGATTCCCTGGCAGAGAATAAAACCCTTCTAGGCAGAGGCTATATGCATCCAACAAAGCAAATAATCATGTGTTTTCCTAGGAGCTGAAGTATATTTCTATTCCCTACACTCTATTTGTGGGACCCTGTTCAACTCCACTAATGCACACTGTGATTTTTCACATATGCCCATATTTGATCTGTCACACATGCTTTGTTTTTACTTGCTAGTAAGTTAGACATGGTTTGCTGTGTTTCAGTTTCCAAATTTCAGCAAACAGAAGTAGAGTTTAATATTCATGCACTTAAATCTCACATCATAAAGCAGATCTTGGAAGTCATTTATTTACTGGGAAGCCACCTTTTAACAAGGTGCTTTTGGCAATTCAGGGACAAGACCCCTCGTGCCAAGGCATATAGGCATTTAAGGTACAAAAGCAAACCATTTAATCCTCAAATCTATAAGGTCTGATAAAAGCAATCAATAATCGTATCAAACCATAATTTCATCTATTACTTATGGGTCGTCATGGTATGGATTTGGTTTTGAGGCGTCAACTCCCCAGAGTTGTTGGTATGTGAATGGTATGATTTGTTTCATTATCTTAGAAATGTCTCTGTGCTTTATAAGGGGCATCTGTGTAACAATGAGCATGGTGAGGGCCAAAGGACATTAATGCACGAAGAGTGCCAGCCAATTGCTTTGCTCTGGCTTCAAAATCTGTCAGTGAAATCTGGCAAAGTCATGTGCTTTCCATAATAAACTTGTTCCTCCACCCATGGCTGTTGGATCCCCAGAAGCCAATGAGCTGTTCTGAGTTTGAAGCAAGAGACTATACCTTGGCCAAGAGGAAGCAGGGTAATGAATAATGAATGCCTTCTCCCTTTTGATGGTGGGGAGGTAAAGGGGTGAAGGGGGTGCTTCTTTACAGATGACTGACTCTGAGTGGCAGGAAGAAGGTAGGAGAACAGAGATAGTAAGTAGGCAATGATTTAGAATCAAGTGTTGGTGGGGCACCTGGGGGGTTCAGTCAGTTGAGCGTCCAACTCTTGATTTTGGCTCAGATCATAATCTCAGGGTCATGAGATAGAACCACATCAGGCTCCATGCTCAGTGGGGAGCCTGCTTAAAAATTCTTTTTCTCTGGCTGCCTCTATCCCTCCCCATACTCTTTCTCTCAACCTCTCTCCAGTAAGTAAGTAAGTAAGTAAATAAATAAATAAATAAAATCTTAAAAAAAAAGAATCAAGTATTGGTGTTTGGCTGGGAAAATCCTATTAACTGTGAAGAGAGTAAGGATGTCTGATCGTCCATTAATAGCACGGAGGTCTCTAAACCCCATTGGCTGTCATTCCAGTATCTGAAGAGACAAAAGGAGGGGGAAAAAGTCCTTGGATAGGAACTACTTTCCATTTTGCCTTCTTTGTCCAGAAAATGCAAGACAGTAAGATTAAGCAGGTTCACTAAATTCCCCAAAACCAAAACGATCCTCCACTAGGACCAAATGGTGCAGCATTTGAATTATTCTTTAGCCACAAATTAGCACCTTTTAAGAGCTTTATGGTTTTGAGCCATTGATTTTTGATAAAGCCTGATTGGCAAATGTGAGAACAGATGTACGTGTGCCAGATGGTTTTTCCAGACTTACTCAGGTCTAACTGCCAGACTTTGGGCCTACTAAAGCTGAGAAAATTAAAGAAATAATTTATTCCCTTTCTCCTGACTCTGGGGACCGTTCCCTCTGTGTCCCTCAGTTCCTGCACTGGCACATGCTGCTGTCCATTTGGTAAAGTATCACTCATTCAACATCCTGAAATATACCAAAAAAGGGAAAACAGCCAAAAGTGTCAAAAAATGAAAAGATGCTGGAAAATAGTAAAAATACCAATTATCAGTTATCCAAGATTTTATGAGAAAATGCTTGATCCCTTTGAACCAGTGTTTACAGTTGCAGCAATGAAAATTCTAATTTTGTGCTCTAATGAACACAAAACAATCCATACTCAACCTTGGCAAAACTTATAATGACTGTGTAATTGAAGTGACTTTGTCATATTAAAATATTTCATAAAATTACAGGAAACTGCTAAGAAGTAAGAACACAGACTGGGAAGCCTTGACTATGGGGTACAACAGCCACACCACCCCCTGTTTTATAAGTAGAATGAATAAGTTTATAGAATGGAAGAACACCATTCATACTTAACACCAGCTTACCAAACCATACGGTGTGAGATGCTTTATCCACATGATGTAGTCATTTTATTCTAAGCATTACATATCCAGTCATAATTTACCTTTGTTGCAGTATCTCCAGTATACTTAAAATGTTATTAAATTCTCCCTCAGTAGACATTTGGAATGGAAAATAAAGGAAAGCTTTCCTGTTTTCTAGGTGACATTCCTTGGGCAGAGTCAACTAGTGGGTCTTACCTACCATGGAGGCTGGGGAATCCCAGACTCCAGCATGGTTATAAGAAAAATTGAAATCACAGTGATTCATGAGTGTAAATGCACATATTTGGAGAGAACCTTGGTTCCACCATGGTTCAGAGACTTTTGGATAGATTCGAGTCTTAATTCCCAGTCCCATTCTCTTGGGGCTCTTGAATTCACAATTGGAAATATCCACTTCCATACTGAGTGAAGGCTTTTTGTCTTTGTGTCCCATAGACAAAGTCCAAATACTGGCTCAAGGGCTGCCTTCTAAACTAAGAGTCAGTGTCTGTACAAGTCAAGTGAGGCTAAAAAATGTGTAAATGGGACCCAGAATAGCCAAAGCAATCTTGGAAAGGAACAAAGTTGGAGAAATCACACTTACCAATTTCAAAACCTACTACAAAGCTCTAGTTATCAATACAGTGTGGTATTAAAATAAAGACAGATATATAAATCAGTGGAACAGAAATAAGAGCCCAGCAATAAACTCTCACATTTATGATCAACTGATTTTTGACAAAGGCCTCAAGACATTTCAATAGGGAAAGAATAATAGTCTTTTCAGCAAATGATGCTGGGACAACTGGATTTCTACATACAAAAGAATGAAGGTGGACCTTCACTTCAGACCATACATAAAAATCAGTTCAAAATGGATCAAAAACTTAACAATAAGACCTAAGAACTAAAACTCTTAGAAGGAATCATAGGCACAGACCTTCATGATATGACAACTAATGTACAAGGAACAAAAGAAAAACAACAGATACACTGGATTTCATCAAAATCAGAGACTCTTGTGCCTCAAAATACATCATCAAGAAAGTGAAAAGGCAACCCACAGAATAGGAGAAAATTTTTATAATTTTTACAGATCCTATGTCTGATAAGGGACTTGTAGCTGGAACATATAAAGAATTATTACAAATAAATAATAAAAAGATGCATGACCTGGATGGCTATCTCTCTAAAGGTATAAAGTTGGCCAATAAGCACGTGAAAAGATGCTTAACATCATTAGTCATCAGGCAAATGCAAATGAAAACCACAGTGGTTTCTCATTTCATACCTACTAGGATGGCAACAATCAAGAGACAGTTAACCAGTGTGGGTGATGTTGTCCAAAAAATGGGAAGCCTCATATACTGCTGGTAAGAATATGAAGGGAGCAGCCAGTCTAGAACATAGTCTGACAGGTTCTCAAAAGGCTGAACACAGAGTTACCATATGACCCAGCAACTCTGCTACTATGTATATACCTAAAAGCGCTGGCCAGCATAGGTTTCCACAAAAACTTGTGCACCCATGCTCACAGCAGCATTGTTTACAGGAGCCAAAAGGTGAAAACAACCCAAATGTCTGTCAGTTGATGAAGGGACAAACATGATGTGGTCTATCCATAAGATGCAATAGTATTGCTCAGCCATCAAGAAGAGTGAAGTACTGATTCATGCCATGGCCTGGGTGAACCTTGAAACAATTACGCTAAGTGAGGGAAGCCGGACACTTAAGGGCACTCTTATATGGAATGCCCAGAAGAGAAAAACCCATAGCTATAGAGTGATAAGGGTTGTGCAGGGGGAAGAATGGGGAGTGATGGCTCAGTGGGCTCAGGGTTTACTTCTGCGGAGATGGAAATGTTTTCAAGTTGATTGTGGTGACTGTTGCACAAATCTGTGAATATATAAACCCACTGAACTGTACACCTGAAATCAGCAAACTGTATGGTATGCGAATCATATCTCAAAAATAGCTATCTTTAAAAATTATGCTATCCTCTCAAAACCCCCACTTTATACATCTGCAAAGAAGAAAGTTTTAAGACAGGGGCAAACATATACAGGGGATGCTGATCTAGAAAATATGGGTATTTGTATTTAGCTAATCCATTAGACCATAATTCCAATTTTCCAGCTCATGTTACCTGCTTATGGTGTGGCTGTGGCTTGAAGACTCTGCTCAGGACCACTGCCTGCTGATTCAGACCAGTGGTCCCTTTAGTGGCTCCCTTGGCAGCCTGGTGAACCTCCCAGGTTCTGCCCCAGGGGTTCCATATACCCAAAGTAGGTTAGCTAAAGAGACTTCTGTTTCTAGCTCAGGGGGCTGCCCTCAAATGAGAATGACTTTGCTTAACCCACTGATAAGTTGACATCATTAATGCAATCCAGTTTTATTTACTGCAGCATATCTCAAAGCCGATTCTGAGATTCTATTGACAAAAGCCTTCTGGGTCAAATGAGCTTGGGAAGTGCTGCAGCAAACTACATTTCCCCATCGTAGAGATACACAATGTACATTAGAATATTAAGGGTTAAGAGTTAACTTAGAAGAAAACTTTTTTAACCCAGCATTTCCCTTATGTATTTGACCATTCTTTACCACACACCCCCATCCTTGTATATTTGCCTGTTTTGTCTCCTGGATAGCACCTATTAACATCCTTCAGAACACTCTCCATGGACCACACTTTGGGAAAAGCTAACGTAGCCCATCCAATTAGCTGGAGGAAGAGAGAATCATGATCTTGAAGCTAAACCTTAAGAAAATGAACATGGAGGCACAACACTCAGATCCCTAGAATGGTGTTTCCTGACCTTCTCCACATCTTGGTCCAAATAGGAAAGGACTGGAATAGTAGGGTTTGCAGTCAGGAGACTCCAGGGCTCCTGGACCCTGCTATCCCAAGGTTCACAAGGATCAGCATATCTGCATTTCTGTCATCTACGCCTCTAAGAAGTTGCAGGGAAGTTCTGCTCTGGACAACCCATCACAAAACCACCATCATTCAATTCTTTTCGTGCTTGAGAGCATGCAAACTGTGGAGGCAATGCCCAACTTCTCTGGACATGGAAGTATTTGTACAGATGCTACCACCATGTTTTTCCCATCTCTGTAAGACTGGCTATACTTTTCTTGAGGTGAGAGGAAGCAGGTGGAGCAACGGGGTGACTGAACGTCAAATTGTTAAATCCAGGAACAGAATCAGATACTTTGAGGAATCCAAGTGGGCATGTTTACATCTAAGCACCTGGAACTTTTTCTCCACCTTGACTGAGATATAATTGACATATAAGGTTGTGCAAGTGAAGGGGTACAACAGGGTGACTGGATAGGCTTTACTGCAAACTGAATACTACAGTAAGTTCAGTTACCACATCCATCACCTCACATAGTTACCACTCGCCTGTGTGTGTGGTGAAAACTTTTAAGATCTACTTTTGTAGCAACTCAGATATACAATATGGTGATACGAACCATAGTCACCGTGCTGGGCATTAGGTGCCCAGAACTTATTCACCTTATAAGTGGGAGTTTGTACCCTTTGACCACCTTCACCCATTTCCTCACATCCCTTCCCCTGACAAGTACTAATCTAATTTGTTTCTATAGGTTTTATTAGGTTCCAAATATATGTGAGATCCCATGGTATTTGACTTTGTCTTATTTCACTTAGCATAATCCCCTCAAGGTTGATTCATTTGTTGCAAATGGCAGAATTTCCTTCTATTTTTTTGTGGTTGAATAATAGTCCATCAAATATCACATTTTCTTTACTCATCCATCCCATGTCTTGGCCATTTCCATTTCTCTGCTCTCGTGAATAATGCTGCAATGAACATGGGCGGGGGGTACAGCTATCTCTCTGAGGTGGTGATTTCACTTTCTTCAGATATATTACCAAAAGAGGGATCACTGGGTCATATGGTAGTTCCATTTCTAATTTTGGGGGGACCCTCCATACTGTTTTGCATAGTGACCACACTGATGTACACTCCCAACAGCGGTGCACAAGTTTTCCCTGTTCCCTACATCTTTGCTGACGCTTGTTACCTCTGTTTTTTTTTTTTTGTTTTGTTTTTTTGTTTGTTTGGTTGGTTTGTTTTTTTAAATAAGAGAACACTATGAATGGCTTTCATCCTGCAATTGGCACAAGAATCTTGGTTATTCTGAACTTCTAGGTGCTTACTGTTGGTAACTGTGTGCTCCCGTTAGTGAATGTTGATGACTGAGTCATGGAGGAAGGATTGGATTATACCTGGCATTGTTTCTTGTCAAGGGTATTCACTCTCTCCAAATTCCTTGAAAATCATTCCCTCTATGTTTGATAGCTCTGTTAACCAAATGAGTTTGATTAACCAGAGCATTTCTTTACCCAGTCCTGTCAAATATCAAAAGCAGAAATATAACTTTTTTTTTTCAAACACAGAGATTTTGTTTTTATCGTTCATTGGCCACATTATTCTTGTTTGGAGAAACTTGAGGTATATTTATGATTTTTGCGGCAGTAAAAATTATTTTAAAAATCAGATTTCAGAAGGTTTCACCTGAAAGACAAATCCAATTTGACATGAAGTTTCATTACAAAGAAACTGTTACATGTGATGACACTGGTTATTGAAAATTGAAATGAAGTGAGGGGAAGCTAACACCAACATGTATGAGATTCTGCTTTCCCTGAATGACACAAAGAACTCAATATATCTAATCATCTCTGTTATGCCCACTGGGGAACTGAGCTCCCGTAATATTGTACAAGGTTGCTTCTTGATTGCTGGAAACCCAAGTGCTAAACCATATGCCACTGACATCAGTACTTAAAAATCTTTGTGTGCTGGCTGGATCATGGGAATCATTTTACTTTCCCTCTCTTGGTTAAAGTAAGTAATAGTAATAATCTGGGCACAAAACTCATAAAAGAAGGGTGCCAACTAGTCAGCATAGACCAGCCATTGGGCTTTTACTCTTAGTGCCTGAATGATTTAAAACCCAGCAGTAGGCATTAGACACATCATCTCTGATCAAGTTTTCTTGTGATCCAATGAGTGGCCTAAGCATTGAGACTTATAACAGAAGCACAACAGGGAGAACTGTCTCTCTCCTGCCTATTGTAGGTTTTGCTTAGGAAACAAATGACTATCGCCTTTTAGCGGATAAACATCCCCTCTGCTCTGTTTCCCTCTCTCGTACATTAAACTATTCTTTCTGGCTTCCCACACCCAACTCTTCTGTCTCCATGAATCAAATCTGCTTTCAAGGACCTTTTATCCAGCCTCCAGAATCAATGACATCACAAGGTTACCAGACTCCCCTTATGTGTTGCTTCCCTATCAGTTTCCTCCTTCCCTTCCTCCATCTTAGATATTCCATCTATAATAGTCCCAGTTTCCACTAGGGGGAGGAGTTTGAGAGTTGGGGTACATTTCTGAATTGGGGTCTTCTGGTTAGTTGTGCTGCACCATGCCATCAGGAGAATTCTAGATTCTTTATATACTTAACAAAGTCAACAAGCAGGAAATGATTGATAGATGTGCCATGCCTACAAAGGTAATGTGACAGCTTCAATATGCAATAACACTGCCCTCTCTCCTCTTATCCCACCCTCCATAATTCTGTCCTGTTATCCACCAGGATCTTTGCAGACTTAAATCATTACACAAAATGGTTTTATGGTAAGCATCAAAAGTAAAAACTACAGGGAGTCTGGCCACGACTAGGAAAACATTTCATGTGCATGTTAAAACTAGAGTTTGATTACTGACCTGTTACCTGGTAAGTCCCCAGCACAATTCAGAGTCAATTCCCCTAATATGTCCAGTTATTCTACCCTGCCTGAAGGATTGCTACTGAACATGCTGCCTGAAGGAATGGAAAGATTGGGAACTCGAACAGCACAGGCATGGCTAACATACCCCTGGAACCAGAAAACAGTGTGTCCCATAGAAAGTCTCCTCTGAAGTATGTTCCTCCTCCAGAGGTGATTTTCCAATAAAATCAGCCTCAATTATTGTAAGTATAAGAGCAATCCTTGAGGGAGGAGATTGGGCAATTCAATTCTAGGAAATGCTGTATGAGGCAAAATTAACCTTGCAGTAGGGTTATTTCCTGAAACCTGGTCTTGGGCTTTCAGTTTCTTTCATACACATTGATATAATGTGAGGGAAGTTGTTTTAACCCTGTCACCGAGATGTGACCAAAGGACATAATGACGGTACTTACTTATTCATGAAATTAACATGAAAGGAAGGAACGCTTGTTTAGTAATCTCATTCTCAGAGTCACTGCCTACATGCCTGTGGCTGGAAATGTCTGTGAGTCTGTGTGGTAAGCCTGGCTGAAGGATCAGCAGAGCCAACCAACTCCTGGGATAATTGGCCCGTGGGGCAAGTTACCAAAAGCATCTTCACACTGTGACAGTGAAGTATGGTGGGAAGGAAGAAGGGGAGGTCGGGGCTTCTCAGACTCCCCAGCTCTGAGGAAGAGGGCAAGTGTAGGTGTTTGGGCACTGGCTGCTGTGTGTCCCATCCTGCTAATTTCTGAGCATCAGGATGGCCTTTCAAAAATAGGAAGTAGCATGTGTTGTCAGCTGTTAACTTAATAACCTTTCTGTTTCTTTGTCCCACAGTGACAAAAAGGTAACTTCTGTCATTCTTGAAAATGCTTAATGACATCTAATGCAATCATCTGTGCATAACCCCAACCCATAGGAAGGCCGGCATGTTTATCCCTGGGCAGAAAATCTTTACTTCCTGTTTCAGTTCCTGGCCAAAGGGAGTCATTTACATAGTTTTCTGTCCCCCCCCCCCACCACCACAACTAGTAGTCAACTAAATAACAACTTATGACTCCAGGCTCCTGACTATGAACATATTTTTTGGTCGATGGAGGGCTGATTTGCTGGTTGAAGCCCCATGTGTGGTTATCATGGGGGCACACCTCATTTCCCTAGAAATCAAAATAGACCTACTGTGCTTACATCTGTGGCTGATAAAAATAAATTCAGAAAGAATTTTTATGTCTATGCAATGAACTCAGAAAATGAAGCTAAAATAATAGTGTTATGTGTCATGCCTAAAATACTAGACATCTGAATAATGTGAAAGGAACCGTATGAAAGCAAAATGTTTAAAATTGTAAGAAACAATCAAGAGTGGATAAAGCCGCAAGGGAACAGCCTGAGGAACCCTCCCGGAGCTGAGATTTACATAAAAGTCCACTGAGAAGGATTAGCCAGATCTAATCAGGAAGGATTTGATATGTCTATTTCTCTGCAAACAGTTTAAAAAGGGTGGTTTATAATCCCTCCCTAACTCTGACCTTTACCTTTCTAGAACAAAAGAATCCTTTTGAGCATTTTCTTAGTACCATCTACACTGCACTGTCCCCCCCCTTTTTTAAAAGATTTTATTCATTTATTTGACAGAGAGAGATCACAAGTAGACAGAGAGGCAGGCAGAGAGAGAGAGGAGGAAGCAGGCTCCCCGCCGAGCAAAGAGCCCGATGCGGGGCTCGATCCCAGGACCCCGAGACCATGACCTGAGCCGAAGGCAGCGGCTTTAACCCACTGAGCCACCCAGGCGCCCCCCCCCCTTAATGTCAAAAGTGGGTCTGAATCTTCGGCAGTGGGATGCTTGGGGTGATCTGGCACACACAGTTACTCCTTTCCTTCTCTCTCCTGCAAGCCCCAAATGTGTTTCCTTCCACTGAAAAAAAAAGTGACCCCCTCCTTGGCTTGCCATACCTACCGGACACAGCTGCCAACACAGCCTCTGCTTTCTTCCCTTCAGGCCATTGGCTAGTGTTGTTCTGCTCTCTTAAATGGCTTCATCTGCTCCATTCACCTGGGGACTCCTGCGGAGTGAGGGGGAGCCCACTCCAAGCAGATGCTCTTTCCTTTGTCTGTGCCTTGTGGGATGCCGACTGCTTTCCTCTGCATTATCTGCAGACCCTGTCTATTCTGTAGTGCAGCAAGGGCTCCATTTCCTTAGGACAGCGTAAGGATCTTCAGAGCAGACACTGTACCTTACTCATCTCCCCATCAACTGAGCCTGGAACAATTCATGTTTGTCAAAAGAACACATGTACATAGCTTGCTTGAATTTCTAGCAGATTAGCTATGTGATGGGTTAGACCATGTGAATGGATGAAAAGGTTGTTCTTGTCTAAACAGCACATGGTAAGAAGCATAGAGTTAGAAAGTAAGACAGTACTTTATGAAGGACTGGATAAAGAAGTATTTTATGAATGCTGTTGCTTAAAAAGTGGCTTTACTTCCTTTAAAGTGGTTTGATCCCACGTTTGCTGGCTTGTGTGAAGTCCCTTTGCTTCACCAATAAATGTGTGCTTTCTACTTTCATTTCATCATGAGAAAAGGCACTAATGCTTTTGAAAAGATGAGTGATGCTAATGAGACAAACCAATGTGCTTGGGGTATTGAAGAAACTCTTCTTTATCGATATAAAGTTACCATAAGTGAAGTTGGCCTAACTGTCCAAGTGCCTGAAAGCTTCCTGGTTTATTACTTCTGGAAACTTTTTTTTTGTTTGTTTGTTTTGTCTTATTTATTATTATTTTTTATGATGTTATGTTAGTCACCATACAGTATATCATTAGTTTTTGATGTAGTGTTCCACGATTCAATGTTTACGTATAATACCCAGTGCTCTGTGCAATCGGTAAAATGTTTGATGTCATACTCCAAGAAAACAAGCTGTTATGCAAAGTTAGCTAATATGACTTTAAAAACCAACCACAAGTCTGAAAGTGAATGTATGTGTCCTAAGAGGTGATGAGAAAGAGGCAGAGTATCCAAGGTGAAGAGAATTTTCTGGCACCTCTGGGTTCTGGGCAGTCTGCTCTCCGGGTCTTGTTTACCTTGTCTGGGACTGCCTAGATGATGCCACTCCGATTGCCAATGAAAATGGGAATGTCCAGAAATTTGTGCAGTGCAGCTGACTGCTGGAACCTTCCTCATCTAAATATAGTTACTGGACAACATATTGCTATCTTTCCTTTACCCTTTAAAATGGCCAGAGCCAATTTAAGACAGCTTAGACTTTCAGTGTAGGGAGAGTATCAGGCTGGGTGCCTCAATGTCAGGAAACAGGTGGTCACAGATCTCACTCTGAGGAACCTAACCCTAAAATGTCCATTCCCGTCACTGAGGACTGCTGCTCAGGATAGTCCCAATCCGTGAAAATCATTTAGTGCGAAACCATAAAATAGACATGGGAGATACTTTATCAATTCAGATTTGGGGGGTTTCTTTTCTTTCCATGGTTGACTTTGTAATTCAGCTGCTCATTTCAAATATTCTTATTAGGGATGGGATGCAAGGTATGAGGCCCTAGGTTTCTCAAACTAACAGGCACCCGTGTAGTCATTGTATTGCCCATGGAACTGAGCATCCAATTATGCATTCCATGAAGCCCTACGCCAGATAAGGCTATCCTCTGGCCAAACAGGACTTCTTTGAGCCTCTGCGTTATTCAAAGTGCATAGCAGCAGTCCAGGAAAGGGATGTGATAGCACATGCCAAACCCTGGGGTTGGAGCCTTTTATTCCTAAAGGAGATGATCCCATAGGACGAGGGTTTGGCCGAACACAGTATAAAATCCTTTGCCTTCTCAGTTCTAGAAGATATGGTGATTCTAGTGATATCCTGCACAGCTCCAAGAGCATCACAAGAGACAGGAACTCCAATTGCAAAATGTCCCTCCCACCCCCACCTTCTCCAAGAGCGTTAACTGGAAGTGCTTTCTGTCCTTAGAGCTTCCTTCATACTTTATCTGTTTCCTACTTAACAAACATCTCTATCTTGTATTTAGTTATTTACAAACTGATTTTATCTCTCCTACTGGACTCTAAACTCCTCGAGGGTAAGACCTGTGTCAGATTTATTTTTTAATTCCCTCAGCATCTATCATAGTTCCCGGAACACTGTAGCTTCTCCATAAATATTCATTGGATGAATAAATGAATAATGCACAAACACCATGGTCAGGACAGTCTTTGTGGCTATTTGTCATTTTCAATCATGAAACCACCATATCTGTAAGATGGATTGGCTCCTAAATAAAGCTGTAATTTCCTAAGCAGAGCGGATTCTGATCCTGATTTGTGAAAGACAACAACCATGTTGTTTAACTTTGTTAAAGTGTAAAGGCAAGGAAGAATGTTATGCTTGACAACCATTCTCTCGCTCGCTCTCCCTCTCTCTCTCTCTCTCTCTCTCTCTCTTTTGGTAACAGATGTCAACCTCGGTTAGATTCAACTCAACTTATTAGTGCATGGCTTTTAGCCAAAAGCAATTCACATTTGCAGAAGTGTACTATCACATATGTCTTAATAACAGAAATGTGTTTTTAAAAAAATGTATGTGATAAGTCACATATGGTAGAAGAAATCTGTACATCTCTCAGGCCTTGTTGTCACAATGAAAGCTTGAAGATAATTGCTGCAGAACATTAACATACAAGTGAAAGTCTCTCTGACATGTTAAAGAGCCACAGTTTGAACATACTAATCAAGACTGGATACTGGCACAGTTCCAGCAGACTGAGAAATATACCAATATCTCTTGTCCTGATCACTGATCTTAAGACCATTCAATTTTGATTCTTACCCTCAGAGGTAATATTCAATGTTCCAAGGTAAAATCATTAGTGTATCCAGATACATTATGTGCTTACATTCACTAAGCATATATTTAATTTCTCCTTTATATGGAGTGTAATTAATGTGTACCACAGTCTCCCTATTGTGAAGAAAGAGGCTTATGATCATGAGGGTATTAAAAGTAAACTGAACAAGTGGCTGAGAAATAGGGAAGAGGAGGCAAACCTTTAGAGAGGAAAACAGGCAAACTAAACGGGTATTGTGAATCATTTACCATAGCTCTAATGGAGAGTATGCTCAGGCTGAGTTAGATCTTGGGAAGTGGCAGAATTTAAGAATATACATATGCCTTTTGGAAGCTATCCATCCACTCACAACTTGGAAGACATCACTGCACTGTCAATGGATCTCATATCCAGAATGACTTCAATGATAGTAAATTCGGAGCCATGTCTTTGCTCTGAATGAAAACTGGGTGGTATATCAGCCCTAGAAAGTCCAGAACACAGGAAAAGGGCTTGGTGAATGTCTGCTCTATGTTTAAAATGACAAAAGAGAGAGAGAGGGGTGATAGTTTAACCCTTACAGTCAGGGAAAAGCTCACCTCTGTGCCTTTTTCTTCCTGACCAACGAGAGCAGGAGCCAGCAAAGGCTTGCTGTAATGGGCCAGATAGTAAATAGTTTTGCCTTTGTGATTTGTACAATCTCTGACACCACGGTACAAAAGAAGCCACAGACAATATGGAAACAAATGAGTGTCGCCATGTGCCAATATGGCTTTTTATATAGACACTGAAATTTGAATTTCATATAATTTTCACATGTCACAAATGATTCTTTTGATTTCTTTTCCCCCGCCCTTTGCCAAACTCTGCACCAGAGGATGACATCCAATCACATATATGATCATCTGTAGCACTCTGTGTTCAGGCTTTAGTTGCAAATGCCTCCAGACCTCGACTTTTCCAGCATGCCTGTACACATTTTTTGTTGTATGCACAATCAAATGTTAATTCTGACATACAAGAGCAAGCTGGTACCCGTCAGAAGCAGAGCAGCGAGAATGAATCAGAGCAACATGGCGTGAGTCAAGAATAGGAGGATAATGGATGACTTTATCAGTTACAACATATAGCCCCTTCCAGTCTGACACTCTAGTATGGGGCCACCAGTCTCATTAAGCCTCTAGGCCAGGTTCCTGGAAGGACTGCTCTCTGGGATGTGTCCAATTTGTTTACCTGGTCATTCATTCAGGAAAACATGTATTTGGGGTTTCAGTGCACCATATGTAAGTGAAATTCTCAGTCAGACATCCAAAATAATAAAAGGACCACTATACATAAAACTTCAAAAAACCCTGCTTCTCCTTTGCTATCAGGCAGTGTTCATGAACTGTGCACTGTGATCTATGTCCCTGAGCTGAGGTCCTGAAGAGGTCTTCTTCTTCAAGTGCCCAGTGGTTGTGGCTGGGCCGGTGGTGTAGGTACCATGAGCCGTGTCCAGTGGGAAACCCAAATGCACACCGAGAAGAGCACCTTATTCAATTAGAAGACAATTCTAAACAACTACCAGTTGGTCACAACTGAGGCTTATTACTAAGCAGATTGCCAAGTCTATTTAAAAGTAAAAAGCTCCAGATTCTATTACTAATCCTTTGGTTTTTTCAGTTTTCCTGTTTTCTCTTTATGCTATTCCTTAAAGCACTTGACATTAGAGTCTGCATTGTGAATTAACCAGAGCTTACAAAAAATATAATTATCTGTAGGGTTGAATCCTCACAAGGAACAGAGACAAAATTTGTCCCACTTCCAGGCCACAAGAGTCTGATTTCATGCAGCCCCATATACTACCAATGGGCTGTCTTGTGCATGCCAAGATGGAGCCTGGGACTTACTTCCTATCAGGAGGGCTTGAACTTGGAGATGTTTGTCCCATGGAGGGCCTGGGTTTACACTCCTCCAGCCCTTTCCCCATTCCCTGTGACCTAGGGCAAACATCTGCACACGGGTGGACTAGAGGGAAGGGTGCAATCGGACTAGGGGAAAGAAGATCGCTAATGGCCCACCCAGGGACCAGCAGTCCTGGCCTTGGCCTCATTAGCACCATCCTCTAATCCCGCCACAGGCATGCAGTAGAGAAGCCTGCAGGGCACAAACAGAAAAGAAATCAGGCTGCAGAGAAGATTTCAACCCCATTCAAACAACCAGACAAAAACTCAACTACCGGAAATACTCCCATAGGATGACTAGAGCACAATATATCTCCAGACTACAGATGCTTCTCCAGACACTGAAAAAGTTGATAGGGAATATTCTGCAGACTATGAAAAATTAAAGAACAAAGTACAAAGAACCTTTCGGAAAAATGAATTAGAGTTTGGATTAAATGGGGGGCTAAACACTACTCTGGTGACTTGGAAAAGCAGCCTTCTTGTCACTGGTATTAGCTGATCCATTCTCTAAGAAACAATTAAAAACCAATGCACTCCCTACTTCTGCATTTGGTACCCACTACCATGGAAGTCGGCCGTCATAGATTAACACAGAGTTCCTAGAGATGTGACACTGCAAGGCCTATGATAACCCAGCAAGGAGAGCAGGGCTTCCCTAGGCCACATGGCTGGTGGGTCCAGTCTGCATAACACTGCGATCAGATGTCACAAACCCAAACAGTTGGAAGAGATGGGATATCTAAGATATACTATATTTAAAAGAGTGCTGTGTTGCTTGTTTATAATTTAAGAGTGTCCCATAAAATGCCTTGGAAACATCTCTCTGTTAGCTAGAAAAACCTTTGGTTAAATATATTTTTACGAGCTTTTCATTAACAGAGAAGCAAGGACTTGATGCCAAGGTGCCAAACCTCCTGACGTGGCTGGAAATCACTTGGCACATTTTCAGCCATTTCAGTCCCTGTCATAGGTCCAAGGTTTGCAATTAAAAATATAATCTTTTTAGCATGTGCAAGACCCAAAGGCTTGAAGTACCATGCACTGAATAGGATTATAATAGTATGTGGCAGCTCTTCACGGATGGCGCATATTAATTTATGTCAACTGGGCACAACTTGGGGCACTGCCTCATCAGGACCACAGGCAAAAATCAAATCAAAATAAAAGCTGATCCCTACTCAACTGGAGATTGGGGTTTTGTGTTTTGGTGGTCCCTTCTCCTTGTTTGTTTTTGTTTTTTGATAATCATAAATAGGAACTCAAAATTCAAGGTCTCTTTTGTGACACATGCATGGAATCCATTCAAATCAAAATTTCCAACTAATAAAAAAATAACTTACTTCACAGGATTATTCTTAGGTTTTGCCTTTTCAACAGCCTGTAAACAGAAGAAAAAAATGCAATTAGACAACATTAGCAGGCATAATCTTCGCAACTAGTTACAAAAACAATAAGCAATATAAAATGCTCTTCCGAAACACAAGGACCTAAGGGAAGCAGGCTGCTTGCCATAAGCAGACTGGAGACATGTAGCAATTTTCCTCTCCGGGGGGACATGGTTACCTGTCTAAGTGCAGCTTTCAGACACAGACACTCATTCCTCTCTCCACCTTGCACTCAGATCTTAGCCCCTGGGTTGGCCTGCTTGGATTGTTATGACAGGTTGGGGAAGCAGGTACGTGGTGGGGGGGTTGTCATGGGCGCATCCAGGACTTTTAGATTTGTGGTGGGGACCCATTTACCCTGAGCAACTCCTGACCCCTGGCTGCACCTGCATGGTGAGAGCAAGGCCAAAGTAGCCACTTGTAAAATCATTTTTATTAGTGTACACCACAAAAGGCCAAGGGATGACCGACCGCTCAGATCAATCTCCTCTGGTGGACCCTTTAAGAAAACACACACCAAATCATCGAAATAAGGAAACCTCTGGGCCTCTTGGCCTGTGTCGCCTTAGACATGGAGCCTGGTTCCAGTTTATTGCTGAACCCATTGATCTGTGTACAGTCCATTTATCATTCATGAAAAGAGCTAGTGATCTTCACAGTATATTAGAAGAAACAACTCAGATCATCTGTCAACAGCCCTCTTATTTCTGTTTCCCTCTCCACAAGGATTGCATCTCCTTCGATTCTACTGGAATTAAAATGTTGCTAAGCAACACAGCTGGGGGCACTGATGGCAGAATGGCTACAGTCTATCAAACTGTTTAAGCACCTGGAGGGTTTTAGCGATTATTTTTTTCATACTTCTGTAGCATAATTATGTAATCAGAACCAAACTTGTACTCCCCTAGACTTTTGCAGACTATAGAAATAACATGTAATATGGGGAGCATTGAAGCGGCAGCTTGGTACTCTCTGGGGTCTTCAGACCCTTTCAAGAAGTATCCATTCGGAGACCTTTATATTTGTGAATCCTGGAGGTGGGCGATGGCAGCTCCTTGTAACACCAGACTTGGCATTCTGGGTAACCGGTGTGGAATTAAGTACCCCGGACTTTCTACTCACAACAGCTCAAGACACTCTGGAGCCATTTTTTAAAATAAATAAAACACTTCTCAAGCTTAGAGATTAGCACTGGAAATTCAAGTCCTTCTCCTCTATTAAATCTCAGGTTCTGTTGCTAGGTAAATACCCATTAATATTTGGGCACTTTCTTTGGCTCTCAGTGGCAAAAATCATCTTCTCGCCATCTGTGCCTGGGAGGTAGCAGGTGAAAATGATAAAATAAGCAATATGTGTGTGGTCAGCCCAAGTCACATCTCACAGGTAGTTGGGATATGGAAGTGTGTCCCTGACCAGGTCTGGCCCTGGAACGGATGCGGGAAGGAACAGGTGGATGCTGGTGTGGAGGGGGGCTGGACCCGGTCTGCCCAGCTGTGCACACCAACACTTGCCTTCTCTATCACCCTTTCTCCCCTACTCCTGGCTGCTTTGGAATGGCGTATGGTAGCGGGATGAAGAAATGTCACTGTGGAAATCACAGGACCCCACATTCCCCTGTCTGTTACAATCCAAACGAGTCTGTTCTTGGAAGAGCTTGGTTATTGTAAAGGCACTAGCATGGTGTTCGAGGGGTTTCCTTTGAAAGCACACTGAATGTGATAGCATGGGCATGCCACTGGCAGAAGACAGGGAGGGAGAAATCACAGTGACATTGCTTAACCTAGCTTTCATTCAGTGACATGGTTTTTGAAAATGTCTTCTCTTTTCTGTGCTTCAGGACTGTCAATTAGACCCAGTTAGTTTTTTCTGATCAGGAGGAACATAATCATGTTCAAGGCTAGTTTCTTTGAAACCTATGTCTTTTCATACAGCCATCATAGGAAAATAACTTCATTCAAATTAATGTTTTCTGGGCTACTTGGCTATTGATTGAAAATGTCTCTGCTGAGAAGTTCTCTTTTCTTTGGAAATTAACTTGGGACCATTCCAGAGAGCCAATAGATTTAGTCAGACGTGCTCACGTCATCCTTCTGTGTGCTCATCACCTCTCATCTCTAAGCTAAATAGTCACAGGGAGTCGCCACCAGACCCGAGACAGAGCTCACAATGTGCGTTCTTTGTTCCCGCTAAAATGTGATGCTGTGTTCCGCCAGCTATAATTATTCAACCCAGAGACTGTGAAGGAAAGTTAAGTGCATTATCTGTGGGAAAACTTATATATGCCTTTAAGGTCTAAGAAGTAGTCAACAAAAAAAATGCAAGGAGAACATTCCTCTTTTGAGATAATGGGACATGAAAACACCAGCCCAAGTTCCAAAACATGCAAAAGGAGGGGAATCAAAATGAAATGATCTCATGTAATTCGCCACACATTAAGAGGGTTGCATATTGGGATTAGAGCTCATTTTGAATTTAAAAACATACATTAAAGTAATTTAAACTGATTGGAAGATGGAGGCTAGATAGTTAACACTCATGCTGCTTTAATTTGCAACATCTATACGCTTTCTAAAACCTATATTCTACTTATTTTGTGCAACATTTCCCTAACATGATACTTATCTTACCATTAAGGAAGCTCTAGTATAAGAAAGGATGATATGATAAGTTAAAATGCTAGAAAACAGATTCCACTGTGGTGTGGTGAAATGCTGTGGGCTACAGTGGAAAGAGTGATGG
This sequence comes from Mellivora capensis, assembly GCA_004024625.1. Taxonomy (NCBI): domain Eukaryota; kingdom Metazoa; phylum Chordata; class Mammalia; order Carnivora; family Mustelidae; genus Mellivora; species Mellivora capensis. Next base: position 199,639 of record PISX010000723.1, on the reverse strand, counting down.
GCGGGAAAATCAGAAACTCGGGTTCAGCTCCCAGCTTTGCCACTTATTATCATCAGGATGTTAGCAAGGCAGCTGACTCCTGAGTCTGTTTCCTCATTTTAAAAATGAAGATAATCATTCCTGTCCCATCTATATCAAGTGTGGGCGGGAGCAGCCAACATCCATGGCAGCACTCTAGAAACCATCACGTGCCATGCTAATGCAGTGTGGACTATGCCTGCTTTCGGGCTTTGGGGCACACATCTGCATGGCCAGAGAGTTTATGGGCTTGCTGACTTGGGGGCAGGGTTGTGGTATTGAGCCCATACAGTTATTCCAACAAGGCTTCTAGGAGCCACTATGTTCCTCTCTCCACGTCAGGAGCAGTTCTGGGCTAAATAGAATGCTTCTGTCTGGAGAGTCCTACTCGAGGGAGATCTGGGTATGTTTAGAGCCTGACCTGTCTGGGCCAGCAGGAGAGACCCCTGTACCTTTGCACAGGCCTCTCGTCTGAAACTTCTTTGGGTCTGGTGCTGGTGGCCAAGAGGCCAGGGAACCTGAGGTGTCATGGGGACACAAATGCAGGTGTATATCCTCAAATCTCTGTCTCCATCCTTCTCCCCCATCCCTCCTCCACAAGGAGGCCTAGGAAACCTCCATCCTTTCCAGTGATTTTTTCATCAGCGGTCCCCCCTTTCACATCTCACTCCAGGAGGATGGTAATTTGCTTTTTCACTAACATTTGACCCTGAGATTGAGAAGCCCTGAGGTGAGCCTCCTCTGTCATATGGCATCTTGGAAAATTATATACCCAGGGAGAATGCACTTCTCTCATTCCAAGGAATGTGTATCAATGGATTCTTCTCTTATTACTAGCCTTGTACGATTCATGGTATCCTGCTAAGCAGCAAATTTATTTCCTCAGGAGTGATGATGTGGCTAAGGACATGCTCATAGTTGCTCACTCATTAAAACTGTCTTCATAAAAATAAGAAGGATCTTGTCTTTTTGCTATGCAGAGAAATTTCTGGCTCCACCAAGGCCCAAGTAATTCAGGGACCATACCGAATTACATGAACCATGAAAACTGTAGAGCTGTCATGAGAAAATAGAAGGAAAGAAGGAAAGAAAGAAGGAAGAAAAGAAAATGGCTGTCTATTGAGTCCCATCCTCCATGGCAAATGTGTTTTTAGGGAGAAAATGCTACATATACTTGTTTGTCATCTTCTACAGAGGGATATAACTTTAAAAAAATTCTTTGGTGATTCTGTCCCAGTGTTATTCTAATCCAACAAACACACATACTACATTTATTTTTAAAAAATGAGAGACTCTTGGTCCACCTGGGTGACTCAGTCAGTTAAGTGTCTGACTTGATTTCAGCTCAGGTCATGATCTTTGGGTCCTGGGATAGAGCCTCGCATCCAGCCCTATGCTCAAGCTGGGAGTCTGCTTAAGATTCCCTCTATTCCTCGCCCTCTGCTCCTCTCCTCGCTCATGTGCTTTTTCTCCCTCTCTCTCTCAAATAAATAAATAAATCTTAAAAAATTTAAAAAACGAGAGGATCTTTTTGGGTTTTTAAGAAGCACGTCCTAAACCAGGATATCTGGACTTACCATAATACCTACCCCTTGCCCCCAGATTGGCAGAAAACAGACCCAATACAGTATGTTTCCTCTTTGTTGAGACTGTAGAGGTGAGCACTTAGAGGGTCTAGACATATTGTAGTGGTGGACTCATTTGACAAGGCTATGTATTCAGGTGCTGCTTTTATCCTAAGTCAGTAATCATGCTGCCAATCAAGCAAAAAATGTGATTCTATTAGCATTGCTCTATATAGCTTTTAACTTTCCTGCTTCTATGTTTTTTTCCTGGTGTTCTGCTAGCAGATATACTCAAATTGGGTCTAATCAATACATTTCTTGATTAAAAAAAAGAAGTCATATACACTATGGAGTATTATGCCTCCATCAGAAAGGATGAATACCCAACTTTTGTAGCAACATGGACGGGACTGGAAGAGATTATGCTGAGTGAAATAAGTCAAGCAGAGAGAGTCAATTATCATACGGTTTCACTTCTTTGCAGAGCATAACAAATAACACGGAGGACATGGGGAGATGGAGAGGAGAAGGGAGTTGAGGAAAATTGGAGGGGGAGATGAACCATGAGAGACTATGGACTCTGAAAAACAACCTGAGGGTTTTGAAGGGGCGGGGGGTGGGAGGTTGGGGGAGCCAGGCGGTGAGTATTATGGAGGGCACGCATTGCATGGAGCACTGGGTGTGGTGTAAAACTATGAACTCTGTTACGCTGAAAAGAAATGAAATAAATAAAAAAAAATTAAAAAAAATAAAACAAAAAAAGAAGTCAATCATTCAGATAATTTTAAATAACTGCACATTGGGCATTATGGAAATGAGACAGAAGAACGATCAATTCCATTGCTTTTGAGTTTCTATGTTTTGTCTTTTTTTATCTTTTCACAGGGCCGTTCTGTGAGACACAGCCATGCCTTAACCTAATGATATGTATTGGTAAATTGTATTGATCGCTTAAGTTCAGAAGAGAAAACTCTTCTATTAACAAATGAACTCATCATTAGGGTATTCAGATGGTCTAAAATCAATCTAAAGAATTGGTTAAATCAATTAAAGAGACATACTGAGAACACTTGCCCAAATATAAAAATGAATTGCTTAATTACAGCATTTAAATAGATTTCACTGGAATGAATAGAACAGCCAGAGGCTTATATTATCTTCTATAGGCTGGGGTTTCAGCTGGGAGCACACACATGCAGAGTCAGGATTACAGACTAAAAGGAGAAAATGTCAGTCAGTCTTTTCCAACACCTGGATGTCTGCCTGAATTTCGGACTTCTTATCTAGGGCCTGAAATCTTCAGGAAAACACCACCTATTGTATTTCCCCTTTTGGATAGAGACCCAGAAGGAAATGTGAAAATGTCAGGTGTTTTAACCCTGAACTTCCATGTTCCCTCTCCTTAGAGTATTGAGCTTCTCCCATTTTAATTTTATTTGCTGTGTTCCATGCATCTTTGAAGTAGGCCTGACCGGCAGAGCTTGGAGGAAACTCATCCCACGTGGAAGGCACCCCGTCTTGCACCTAATAGTCACTTAATAAACATTGACTAGATAAACAAGTGAGGGATGAGCATGGAGTCTGAGCAGTCTCAGCCCTGCTGTGAACCCGGGAGGCAAAGCTGAGTTCTAGGATGCGTGTGTCTGGATTGGAGGTGCCACAAAGGCCCCTGAGACTCATCTTCACACCCAGAGAGGATGAGGAGTCCAGGCTGCCTAGCTCCATCCTCATTACCACTCCCCCGGACATCAGACATCAGTAACTGCCCCTTCACCACTCTGCCGGTCTCCCCATTCTCCTTACGTTGATGCTCCACTTTCACCCTGACTTTCTCAGAGTCCTTTATGGTTTCTCACCACTCACTGAATTCCTAATCAGCTTTACCCACCCAGGTTCAAGACCCTGCCAGTGCTGGCCAAACAGCAGCCCCTGAGTGGGTCCTACTTGGCCCCGTGAGTGGAATTTGTGAACCAGTAGGAGCCTGTCAAATGTCTTTAGAAAGACCCATGTGTCAGCTGGCGATTTGGTTTCTAACTAAGGTTTTGATCTATTGTAACTAAATGAAAAATGCACAGTCTTTGGGGAAGAAGCACGTTTCACTCCTAAGTCTCCCATTGATGTTAATCATTCTGTAATTGGAGTAAATATGGACACAACAGGCACAGCATCTCAGCATTGGCTGGACTTATTTATTCTCCCCATTACAAGGGTCAGTGTAAGAAGCACTCAGTTACTCTGTACCCCCATGGTGTGTGGATTTGAAACTTCAATTTTCTTCCCCCCCTTCCCTGGCCAATCTGAGCCCTCTTGCCCCTGGTACTAGAGGGCCCCCTTCCCTTGCAAAATGACCTGTGTCTTGTGGTGGGAGATGATCAATACCTAATAGAGACGCTCTCCTTACCACATGTGACCAGGAAAATGGGAAGGATAATCTTAGTGCATAGTAGGTACCCAATGGTATAAAAGTATTCTACAACCTACATGGGAGTGAATACTGATGATGCATCCTTAGCATGAACATCCTAATGTATTCAGGCTTTCTGTCTCTTTAGAGCATGTTATACTCCAGGTAAGAACACCATAGCCATCATTATCCATATACCTGTATTAGAAAACCCACTAGTCTCCCACCTGTGAGTCTCATTTCCTCTCACACTGCTACCACACTTGCAATACTTCTAACACCAGATGTGTGAGGGGCTGTCCCCACACCAAACAGTTCTGTGTCACACTGGCGGGGCATCCTACAATTTCACTCACTTCTGACATGCTCTCCCTAGGGATGGAGTCAGACTCCGGAGGTGAAGGGCTCCATCCCACAATACTGGCTCCAACTTCAGATACTCATGGTAGACCCAGGTTGTCACCTTCCATTCTAACCGATTAGCTATTAACCAGAGGTTCCCACGACTCCCTTCTCAGGTTCGACTAATTGGCTGGAGGGGCTGACAGAACTTGGGCCAACAGTTTACTCATGTCTACCACTTCATTGAAGGACATGATCGAAGAGAGATGGACAGCCAGGTGAAGAGATACACAGGGTGAGTTCTGGATGGGTCCCAAGTGTCAGAGCTTCTGTCCCTGTGGACTCAGGGTTCATCACCCTCCTGAGATGTGGATGTGTTCACCCACCTGGAAACTTTCCAAATCTCATACTATTGGGATTTTATGGAGGCTTTGTCACATAAGTATGATTAATTATTAATTCAGTTTCTGGGCTCTCTCCCCTCTCCAGAGAAATGTGTGTGCATGGCAGGGGTGAGTGGGGGAACAGAGCTGAAAGTTCCAAGCCTCTAGTCATGACTTGGTCTTTTTGGTGAGACACTCCCTTCCAGGAGCCCATGCAGAATCACATCCTCAGAACACTCCTATCACCCAGGAAATTCTAAGGGATTTCATGCCCTGTATCAGGAACTGGGGTCAAAGACCAAATGTCAGAACAAAAGATGTTCCTAGTGCTCTTATCAAATTAGGAAATTACAAGGGTCTTAAGAGTCCCATGACAGGAACCAGGCACAAAGACCAATATACCAATATACATTTTCTATTATCTCACAACACCAAATACCAACTGACTTTTCTGTGCCCCAGTGTCCTTATTGGTAACATGAGGCAGCTGGAGCAAAGGCTCTCTATGGTCATTTTAAGGTCTGGTATTCTATATTCATACAAAGTACTGTACTCTCTATATATACATATGACTCAGGGATAAATATGGAACCTGAGCGTACCTCCATTAGCAATAAACAAGATTTATTACCAAGTTCATAAATGTTTCTATCTGATGTTCCAGAGAGTCCTGTGTGGTACTCTGTGAAATATGGGTTATGCCATCCCATACATTCTGGAAGTGTCTGCTGCTTTTTATTTGCCCATCTACTTGAATTCAGAATAGTTAATCTTAGGTTGGTAGCTAATCTCAAATTTGGATACCTCTTCTGTGTATTTACAATGCCTATGCTCTTTGCTTTTACTAAATAAATAGGAAAAAATATATATTTTTTTCCTATTTATTATATATATATATGTGTGTGTGTGTATATATATATATATGGCTGCTTAGGAATAAGATAGATTATGTTTCCCATTCAGGACAACATCCTGGGTGTTTGTAGCCTGACTGGTACCTTTTCCAGCAGATGGCAGATATTTCGGGGACGAGTAAAGTCTTCTTGGTCCCTAGACCAAAGCCCCAGTATATTTTTCAAAGCTAGCGCATGAATTTCAAAATCTCACATTTTCAGACTGGTGGTGTTTTATTACCTGGCTTTTACTGGAGATGTTCATATTGCTCTAGTATATGCTAGAACCTTGGTTAAATTCAAGACTTGGAAACTTCCAATAAACTTCCGGTACACATGGTATACTGTCTGGAGTTTATTGGAGAATGACTCTGAGTGAGGACCTCCAGGCTCCAAGCACGGATCTGGGACCCAAACTGGAGCAACGAAGAGGACTAAGAGAAAGAAAATGATTGGACCAAACAAAGGGCGGGGTGAGAGTGGAGACAGGACCCGCCCAGGGCCAGTGGGCAACTTCAATTCAAGTCAATTTAGGGATCCCCCGCTTCCCAGAGGCGGCTGCTACCCCCGCCTCCGCCTTTGCAGATAGCTCCCTGTTCTACATGAGGTTCACCTTTTCTGAAATAACGGGTCAGACCCATTTTTGCTTCTGGTTGGCTCTTAGGGCGTGCAGCATACCCTTACCCATGTCTGAGTTCAACTCTCTGTGGGAGGAATATTCAGCTAAGCAAAGGGGCCAGTGGCTTTGCAGTTGGAATGCTCAGAGATGGATAATTCATAAGCTGTAGTGGACATTAGCCAGTATCTGGTCATCAACTGTGACAAGCACCACATGTAAAAACAAGGTGCTTCTCCACATGTCTGTGTGCTCTAAGCATTTTATTGAGATCACAATAAAAAGGCAATCTATGGAGATTACGAGTCAAAATATTTGGTACTAAAAGTAGAAGAGCTAATTACAATGAAAAAAATCAGCACGTGGGTTTCTAAACAGTCACAGACTTGCCTGGAGCATATTAAAAATCACATCATACAAGCCCTAAGCAGTTTCTTATTAATCTAGTCTCTATGCCAATACAGCCAAATGGGAAACACAATCTTGGGAATATGAATGCCAATGTTATTCTATTAACCTTATATGTTATACTATTTACTTTCCTGTCTTTAATGAATAAATTAAAATGTCCTCTCATTCTCTAATTGCTGTATAGTTAGGGTATGACAATGTACAGATTTTATTCAGCTATATTCCACAGCCTTAACTGCCCAAACTCTGTCATTTTGTGGGGGGTTTCAATGAAAGGCAATGAAAGACAAACTGTTTAAGAGATTCTATCAAAGTTATTTTGCACTTGGTTTCATCTTAATCCATCTGCTGTTTCTCTGGCTTTGACAGGCTGACCTCTCTTGCTGTGTATGCCATGTTGATGTCATTGCTGAAGGGGGCCTTCCCTAGCCTTTCTGCTGATAACAAAGTAAATGGAAATGCAGAGAAACCCCGGGGAGGTAACAACTTGTTCAGCATGATGAGGGAAAACTGTAGCTAAAACAAGAGGACCGATTACAGCAGGGAAGAGTGTCTGTTGTCACAATGGATGCGTTTGCCACAGCATATCAGCTTCCAAGAGCTGCCTGAGAGCAGGAGTAAAATGCATTGCATTGTTTTCATCAGCAACCTTTAAACGTGAACATGGGCTTGAGTTTCAGCTGACTACTGTGTTTCGAAAGTATAAGGGCCATCCCAGGTATAAGGAACACATCCCCCAAAAGAGGCCAGAATCTTTGAGTCTTCTGCTACCATAGAGTTCAGCTCATCTGCAATATGATCTCAGAACGACCTGGCCAGGGAGCTGTCCCAAAAATAATAAAAACAAACAAGCAAAACTGGATCAAGTATAAAACCCAAATCAAGAACCTGAGTTAAAAGCAAGCTACGTGTGTGTGAGGTATGAGCAATCTTTAGTGAAAAAATACAATTACAATGTGGAGAGAAGACACATTTTTTCTGTATATGTTAACGTGTGTGAGGTGCAGAAAAAGAAAAAAAATCCGATTTAATAAAATGAGGAACAAGGGGGCTACTTGCAATGACATATCCAGACACAACTCATTAGAATGCCTTTGTGCTCAAAGCAAATCTGAATTGTTCAGCTCTGTTTTTAAAGCACCAATACCACTCTAAACTCTGGCTGGGCTCAAGAGTTGAGCCTAGTCCCTGACCGAACATTTCCCATCACCGTACTCGCTCTCTATACTTCCTATGGGGCTAGATGAAGTCCTCTAACATTTCCACCTAATTCACATTAATAACAAGATGGTATTAATAATTAAAATGCCCTGAAGGTGGTTTCAAACAATACCCATTTCTTTACAGCCTTTGTACTTCTAAAGTCTGCTGCTTCTGATCCCAGTCTGAGATGGCCAGGGCCTGAGAGAGCCCTGCTCAGATCCAGCCTGGCTTCAGAGCCCAGGGACCCCCAGACCATCCTGCTGGTGGAGTATGATGCCGCACGGCCAGAGCTGCGCATATCCATCAGTCGGTGAAATGTTAAGTGGACGTTTACCTGGTTCTGCGGATATATGCTGGAGGGAGCTCTGGAGTTTGGCCACCACACATTCTAGAAGTCTTTGGAATAGGTCAAATTGCGGATAGCTTAAAACTTTAAAGACAGCAATTTTAATAAACCTGTCAATACAATTTCTTTGTTAAGAAAACATTTGAGACTGATTAAGCTGCTTATATCGAAAGAGAAGTGCAAGGTCTCTATCTTTAGATCTTTCATTGAACTGCCAGCACAGCATGAATAACTGCTCCTTAGCTGTAAATGGAAATTGATTCCAGGTTTAACTCCTAATTTTCAGGGGTCCTCAAAGTCCCAAGAAGCACACGAAGACACATTTGACCCAAAGGAAAACTGCAGGTGCAGTGGGACGAGGTGAGGGCACGCAGAGGACCCCACACATATGCACTCTGCAGAAGCCCAGACGACTGTGTCATATACCCTATCCAAATGCCAGTGGCCACACCATGGCCTCACTGCCTGCCCCAGAGGCCTGGCTGGCAAATGGCCATTCAGTAAGCGTGGTGTGGAGGACCAGGCTGGGGTTTAGATCTGTGATGCCCAGAGCGGCAACTGCGTTAGTGATAGCCAGCTTTGAAAAATGGAACACATTGCAACATGGATATTTATGCAGATGCGAAGTACAGAACACTATATCCCATTCGAACCCTGTTCTGAAACATTCCAATCTCCAAGGTCGACTTCAAGGATTATTTCCTAATCCGGGGAAGCTCCGAGAGAAAGCCATGGTGAGTATAGCATCACAGCATGCCCTGCCTTTCTCCAGGGCAGGGGGAGAGAAAGAAAGAAGTATAATGAAAAAGTGATGACTCAGCTGTCCACCTGTGTCAGTTTCGGAAGAGAAACTCTTGTTTAGAGCCATGTGATTTTCCTGGAAGAGACTTGGAGCATTGTCATTGGCAACCTGGTCTTTTCTTCCTGTGACTTCTGGTTTGAAACTTGTCAGAGGTCAGAGGGGAGGAAAGGTCATTCACATCCAGTGAATGCCTTTGGAGGGGGACAGTTAGGATGTTCGGTCCTGTTCCTAGCAGATCGCTATAGACACCAAAGCCAAAATGAAGGGCAAGTCTAGGTACTAATGGCTCCTAAAGAGGGGACTTCCAATCAGTGTTTAAGAGGGCCGCGAGGAGGGCTTATCTGTAAATGTTTATAAGCTCACATCTACTTCTTGCTTCCAGGGCCCAGCAAGAAGGGATAAGTTGTCATTCTGCCTTAACTTGGATCTCCCAGTTCAATCTCCACTTCAGATGAGAAGCTCAGTTGATGAAAGCATGACTGGGCTAAGAACGGCACGCCGTGGAGAGCAGCCAATGCACCAACCAGGATTATCTGATGGTCCCAAGACTGACACAGAGTTACCGAACACACATCCTAAAAACCCAGATGACTGGGGCCAGTGGACCCACAAATGCCACTCCTTCAGGTAAATACAGAATAAAACAACTTGAGAAGCTGAAAAAACAGACCGTGTTTATGTAATCACATAGAGAGGAAGTCAATGTGCAAAATCTATTTTCACTTATTGTTGATTACTGCTTTAAACATTTCCATTAAAGAGTAAGGTCACATCTGTCAAAATCAATGATCTAGGGTTTTTTGGTTTTATTTACCAACGTGCTCGTCCCTGGCACAGTAAATGCAGAAAGCAAGAATAACAGACCCTGGAACTTCAGTATGCATTTTGCATCAGCTCTGAAGCCCATGGCTCACATAGGAGAGGGACTACTTGCATCCAGGAAGGGACAGCAAGCCCCTGGGAGATGATGGGGGCTTGTTCTTGACAAGGCCCCACCGTACAAAGATGCAACTGTTACATATTAACAAAAACGCAAGTGGAAAAAGGAGAAGAAAGTAAGAGCAAGTCAGGTGTTGGCCACATAACATTGAAAATGACCTCAATTTTATTGTATTGTATTTTTTTTCAATTTTAAAATCATACCAAGTTTTGGTACTTCCAATATGGTGAACAACTATGTATGAGAATGGAGTAGATGAGCCCTGAGAGTTTTTCCTAAGCTTTTCTTTGCTGACCCCTCATAACACATTTAGTAAATATGGAATTCTGTATTTTTTAAGGATTTTATGTATTCATTTGAGAGGGGAGAGAGAGCACAAGCTTGGGGGCGGGGGGTGGTGAGGAGCAGAAGGAGAAGCAGAGTCCCTGCTGAGCAGGGAAAACAGGGAACCCTAAACAGGGCTCGATCCCAGGACCCTGAGCCGAAGGCGGACACTTAATGACTGAGCCACCCAGGCGCCCCTGGAATTCTGCATTTGATAATGATCTTGGCATACCAGTGCATGAGCATTCCTTAAAACAGTCTGCTTTCAGTTTTCTAATGCAGCGGACTCCACTGTAAAAAAAACCTGGTCAGGTACCGACTTTTAATAAAAGGCGCTCCTTGGGTACCTGGGCGGTTCAGTCAGTTAAGCAACTGCTTTCAGCTCAGGTCTGCTTCTCCCTCTGACCTTCTTCCCCTTCATGCTCTCTCTCTTTCTCTCTCTCAAATAAATAAATAAAATCTTTAAAAAAATAATTTAAAAAAGGCGCTCCTTCTGTGCTGCTCCCCCAAGGTTACAACATGCCCTGAAGGAGCCTACACATGAGGTAGTTGTGTCACAGAGAAAGCACACACACACTACCCAGAGCACACACTACGCTGCCATTCTCACGGTTCAGAAACCGCCCCTTGTCCTTTTCCAACCAACAGGTCCAGTCTCACTGGAAATGCTAAAAACACATTTCTGCCATCTCGTTTCGTGGGAAGTGCTGGCAACACTTATAATGCAGAGTAGAAGAAGAAGGTGCAGTGGCAAGTTTTTGCCAACCTTACTTGTGCCTGCAGGCCCGTACATGCCACGGGATGCTGGGTGCCGGTTCTCGGCATGTGCTCTCGAGTGGTGCACCTGGGAGAGGGGAATGCAGCATCGCATTTATGCCCTAATTAATTAATGAGCATGGGCTGTAAGCCTCGTACCGGTATCACTAAAGGAAAGTTACATTCCCCTGAGACAACGCTTAGTCCAAGGGAGGGAAGGACATGCTCTTGCTTACTGACGACCTGTACATGTGTGTGACATGGGAGCTGAGGGAGGGGGTGAAAGCAATGTTTAAGAGCTCAGCCTCTCCTCACTGTGGCTTAAATGAAACTGTGAGCTGATTCAACCTGTCCCAGAATACCGTGCCTAGCTTTGCTTCCTTCCCTCTCTCCGCAACTCAGAGATGAAGCAGAGGGTAGGCTGGTGGTTGGCAAAACCCTCCCAGCCCTTTATGCTCCCTCCCCGGAGGTCCCAAACCAAGAGTGAAGCTCTTCCTACCTGGTAGAGCTCAGTGGCAGTGCAGTGAGTGGCCAAGGTCTTTACAGGCTCAAGGTCATCTTCATCACTGCTCAGCTTCAGGTCGTCCTCAAGCATCCTACAAAAAAAGCAGGGTGATGTTCGTGTTAGAAAGCGTCTTTTCTAAATCATCCTCAGGTACATCTTGCAATGAGGATAAAATATTGGAGCTACAATCTGACAGCTGCAATTCTGTCAAAGGTGCAGAGGGAACCAAGATTCTTTCAGCTAATTAGATATTTGAGCACTTATATTTATGTCATACTCCGCACACATCTTCCCTCTCTACCTTCCCCTAAATCAAGGGGGAAAAAAGGACTATTTCAGCATCTCCAGAGATGACTAGAGTCTATATATTTTTACTACTGAAAGTGTAATAAATGTACTGATCAATCACTGTGGAGTGGAACATGACACTAGATCTCTACAGGAAAACATGTTCTGCGTCTCCCATGAAAGAATCGGGCCAGGGTAACAGCCCTGAGCTCGAGAGGCTGTTGTCGCAGCCTGCTGGGGCTCTCTGGACAACAGAGGCAGAAGGCCCGGTGACCTTCTACTGCCTCACAGAGCCCTCTGCACCACGGCAGCTCTGTGGCCACAAAATACCTGGGTGAGAAATGGCTAGTTATTAACCTTTTGATATATGACCGATTGCTTCCTGTAAAATTTGATCCAAGAGATGTAAGCCCCTGATGTGGATGAGAAATCTTTCTCTCCTAAGGCAAGGTACTTGAAAAATATGTGTTTTCTACAGTGTCACCTGTTCTATCCCCAAACTCAAGCCACACCAGGAAGAGTGACTTATTATCTTAAAATTCCAGATACACACAGCCTTCAAAGGCCAATCGGTGTTAGTATTTCTATGTATTCAGTACAACTTTAGACCTCGTTCCCAGCCTTCAAACAGAAGGCAGTCCCAGCCTCCCTGGATGGATGACCATTTTCTGAGCGTGCTTTGCTTTCTTGCTTCCAGATGCTGAATCAGGCTCAGCTCCCAGGCTAGAATTTCCTTTTTCAACTCTGAAATTCCTATTTTGCTTCCATAGCTCAGCCAGATCCCACCTTCTCCACAAAAGCTTTCAAGAAAGAATCTCCACCTCCAAAAGTACACCTTTTCCTTCTTCCCCACCCCCAGCTCCAGCTGGATCACAGCATTGCCTTCTCCATCAAGTGTCCCCACACCAGTCCCTCATCCCTGCATGGGCTGCAGTTGCCACTTATTCACTTCTGTCTTCCCAGAAATGATACAGTCTGCCACCCTCATTTTGCAGATAAGGGAAGAAAGATTCAGAGATGCCAAGTGCTTTGTGCCAGGTCACACAGCTAATTGTATCTTTTCCAGAAGGGAAACCAGAAGACAAAAGGCAACTTCTAATTTGATAAATTAGGGAACACATTATTTTAGAAGTTATGTTCAAATGTTGGAAAGAGGTTCAGTTCAGTGTGGGTATCCATTCTTAAGTCTCTGAAGAAGGCACGGCTCCCCCACTTTCATGCTCAGCCACATAAAACCAGGATATGTTCACTGAGGTCTGAAAACCAAAGACTGATATAAAGAATGATTGGTGGGAAGGAGAGCTGTTAGAGTTGGTTTCAGATGAACTAAACTTGCAGGATTTATGACTGTCCTTCATGAGACTAATGGATGTTTTGAAGATCTTAGAGAAGAAGACAAAATGTATCTTCCCATTTCTTTTGCAGTTATGGGCCATTGACTGTGAACGAATAATTCTTCACAACACATTGTGGCAAGTGAAGACTGTATGACTCTCATAAGCTATAGAACTCAGATATTTTAAAACTACCTATGCTGGTCATAAAGGGTTTCATTTTCCATGTGTGTGTATGTGTGTGTGTCTCTCTGTATCTCAATACAGGTAGGCAATGTCTACAGTTAATTTCCATAGAATTCTTGAGCAAAACAAATTATCAACAATTCACTGAATTCAGAAGATCCATGTATGTGTCAGGAAAGTGCTAAGTATTTGACCAGAAGCTTGTAATTTGGACCCTGTGAAGGAGGGACTATCATTAACCCCATCTTCCAGACTGAAACACTGAGGCTTAGAGAGGCAAGGAACCTGCTCATGATCACACAGTGAGGAAATCATGGAGGCCAACATGGAGTTCAGACCATCTCCAGCCAGAACTCCAGAGTATATAATGTCTTCCCAGAAGGTGTAATTTACAAAGGATGGTATATTAAATACAATCAATAGCAACAACAAAAAACCCACAAAACATATTGACATGGAATCAAGATATTTGGATTCAACTGCTGGCTAATCATAACCTGCTATCTTGTGAAAGTCATTTACTGTCTCTGAGCCTCATCTGTGTCTCTCGTGTGTTAAATGGGATGGTAATTAAGCTCATTGATGGGGTGGTGGCCATAGTGGACATAATGGCAAAGCAGGTGAAATGTTTTATGAAAGTGCAAAATGAATGCAGGGTATCATAGGTTTGGAAATACGTCATCACAGTTAGAAATAATGTACACCATTAACACCACTAACAAGTAATCACAAGCAAAGCCTTCGTGAGACTTTGTTCTCATCTTCATTTGCTGAAGAGTCCGAAGGTAAGCTTCATGGTGACCCATGCTGACTCAGGCAATGTCTCACAAAGTCTCAAAGCTGAACTCAGAAATGGGTTTATGGTCTTCGGACTACTCGTCAGTTATTTTACCCTTCAACCAACTCTGTGTGATTCTAGCATGGAAATGAAAGGCCTTCCAATGTACAATTTTGGAAATAGGCAAACAATCTCCATAGTGATTGACATTAACCCCCCCCCCAAGCAACAAGCTGGCTATGGATTTGGTTATTAATAAAGGCCAATTTGATGCATATATTCAAGTTCAGGTAAACACAAGTCAAGAAGTAACTAGGAAGGCAAACCACCATTCGTTATCTCTGGAGGTGTTAGGCATTCATTTCATTCTGCTCCTTCACTGACCTATTAAGCTTTATTCTTGAATATACATGTACTTGTTTGCCTTTCTCTCCATAGCTAATACTGAACATTACTCTAGGGAAAGAGGAGGATTATGAAAGATTTTGGATTTAATTATTATAACAGCACCATTCACACCCACTGCAGTTAAGGTAGTCTCAGCAGAAAAAAAAAATGGTAAGTTCTTTTCACGAGGTCACAGCTCCATAGACAAATTCATCACACACTGGGTATCCCACGGTGTGAGAAAATCATGCTTACATGTATGCCTGTGTGTGTAATCTTAAAAAATGACAATCGTTCTTTTGCTTTTCAAAGAGATGAAAACAGAACAAAGCCTCCTTAGTGACTTTAGATATTTGTTAGGGATCTAGTAGTTTACGATGCCTGTCTTTGCACGAAAATGCTCTGGTTTTTATTTTCACCACGACTTACAATTTCTGTATTATTAAGAAGTAAAATGACCCCCAAAACTATGTCAACAAAACCAAGTTCTTGTCCTGAAGAGATGACCGTATAGAAGCTCAAATAATGAAATTTGGGGCAGATGAGAGAGAGCGAGCAAAGAAAACACTGCAGGGGCTCTAGGGAAGGATGGGAGAATTGTGCCCAGGGTCATCTCTTTTCCCAACTCTTTGGGTCTTGAACTGAACCTGGTGACCTCAGAGGGCTCTTTGCACTGGTACAACCCAGGACACGATGCTGCAACAGGCCCTATGTGAATTATAACCATAAAATCATATAGTGGAATGCTCAAGTGATTCTGAAGAGGTAAAAAATAGAAGGCTTGAAACATTACTATGGATGGTTCTATGGCAATGGAGCCTTTAGTTGGGTTTGCTCTCTTCAACCAGTTATTCCAACTCTTCGAATCTCAATTTTCTCACATATTAAAATGAGCAACAATAGGGGCGCCTGGGTGGCTCAGTGGGTTAAAGCCTCTGCCTTCGGCTCAGGTCAGGATCCCAGGGTCCTGGGATCAAGCCCCACGTCAGGCTCTCTGCTCAGCAGGGAGCCTGCTTCCCTCTCTCTCTCTGCCTGCCTCTCTGCCTACCTGTAATCTCTGTCTGTCAAATGAATAAATAAAATCTTAAAAAAATAAAATGAGCAACAATAATATGTTACTCTGGAGAGTTTGGGAAGGATCAGAAAAAGCAAATTTGCACAGATTGCCTAGGAGTCAGCATACATAACTACTGTTGGCATCCTGGTCATTATTGCTGTTGCTGTCATTATTACTACCCAAGAAACCGTGCTTTACAGGTTGGAACAATAACACAAAAGGCTCTGTTGGTGACCCAAAGACTGGCAGAGGAACCAATGAGCAAGCATCACTGGATGCCTGATGAGGCATGGCTCAAGGATCCTTAAGGAGTTTGGAAAGTTTCAGTGCTCATTTATTCTTCAAGAATGTTCTAAACTCATCATGGCTGTTTTGAGTTTCCTGAGATCCTCCCAGAGTGCTTAAGATGCCCTGGAGATTTGAAAGCCTATCATAACATGAAACACACAGTTCCAAGTGAGAGTTTAAAAAAAAGTGAGTGGTCCTAATACCTTTCTCCTTCTATCTGTGGGGTGACCTGCTGATCCAGAGAAATGAGCCAAAGATGGCCTGAACTGGAAGCTTCTCTTTGGGCTTGCCATTCTCAGGAGGCATTTCTAACATACACCTGGCTCTAACCTTTATATAAAAGGCAGGGCTTCAGAGGCTGTTAGTTGATTCAGAATCCTTGCTCAGAAGCAACCTTCAGAACCCTGAATGTGTATGCTGAAAGGCTATAGAGTGCCTTTTCACGATAACAAAATGGTGTCCCTCTGGGCAGCCAGATCGTCACATGCACAACTTGATATGGGCTGGATTCCAGCTTTCAAGTATCCACGGAAAGAGCTGCAATGCTGGTGACCTACAGTCTGACAGACCCTGACTCCTACAGTTGGAAGTGCCTGGAAGGGTTATCATTTTACCTTGTCACCCAGTGGAGCTATCTACAACATCCTCAATACATGGCCAGAAGCCATTGTCTGAAGGGTAGCAGGCCATGCCCTTCTACTGTTCAGGAGCTTTAATTGTTGGAGAGTTCTGCCATTTGGGAATTGCCCTGTGCTTTCTTGGAGCTTCCATGAGGGAGTCTGAGTCTTATTCTCTATAGTCCACACTAGGAACCTGGACTTGGAATGGTGTTGGGGACAGAGCCAGTGCTGCTGTCTACATTGTGCAGTGGCAGGGTTGGGGAGGTGGGGGCCGGGGGTGCAGCTTTGCTCAGGTTTTGGGCTCTAAACAAAAATTAGGAACCATCTTACTGTTGGCCCTCTACTAGAACAGTAACTTAGCCCTACTGACTCCTTAAAGTGCACTTCCTCTTCATAAAGTAGGCTGGGAGGAATGAAACATGACTGGTTTAGAATTACTCAGGGAATTATAAAAAAAAAGAATTACTCAGGGAATTATATATTTTCCTACCTAGTGAGATGTAGTCTCTGTAGCACTGAATCATTTGTTGGTAAGCAAGGCAGGCGATGAGGAAGAGGCAGTGATATTTTTCAAAGCACTCATTCTGTTTCCCTGAGGTAAGGGTGCTCGGGCTTTTTTTTCCTTGGGAGAATATGCATTTAATTTTCTCAAGGTTTTAACTTAAAAGTCTGCTTCCATGACCAGCCCGCTGGGAATCCTGGAAAATCCTAGTCTGGGGGCCATGGCAGTTAAAAACAGTTTGAAAATCTTGACTATATTCTAGAGGGCTAAATCTCCCAAGACCTGTCAGATGGGGCCCTCTAACCCAGGGCCACTCAATGAGCCCACAGCCTGGGTCTAAACTAGATCATGCTCCCTGCCATGGACATGAAGATCTGAGAAAGATCTGTAACTTCTGTAACTGATGGCCTGCAGAGGTTACCTAAAATGAGCACCCCGTAAAGTTAGTCTGGTTCTTTATCGAGAGAACTGGGAGTTCCTTGAGGAATGATATGGTCCAGGAGTTGGCAAACTGAGGCCCTCGATCCAAACCAGCCCTCCCTTGTTTCTTAAATGGCCCCTGGGTTAAGAATGGTGTTTGCCTTTTTAAACAGTTGAGAAAAACATCAAAAGAAGAATGATATCTCATGACATATGAAAATAATATGGAATTTAAATTTCGTTATCCATAAATACAATTGTATTGGAATATGGCCACACCCCTTCATTGGCATATTGGCTGGGGTTTCATGTTATGATGGCTACATTCGGTGGTTGTAACAGAGAACACATGGCCCAAGAAACACGAAATATTTACTGTCTGAGCCTTTACATACAAAAGTTTGTGGACCCCCCTGCTTGAAGTCAATGGTTTTCAAACACTACACTCTTTAATTAAAGAATCCTTCCCCTGCCCTGTGGAATCTTACAAGGAAATCTGAAAGAAAAAGAGATTAAGGTTGTACTGTTTTCATCATAGCCAGGTTTGGTTGGGGGGAACATCTGGAGTGCCCCAGGGATTAGAGGAACACAGTGTGAAAACAACTCAGCTACTTGAGTCTTATCTTTGGGAGTAATTCTGGCTTCATGGATACTGGATAGAATTTAGTTCGAGAACCTAAATTTTATTTATATAACCTCTCCAAACCTTGGTTTACTTCCCTTTGCAATGGGAATGAAACAATATGTCTCTTGGAGATCCAGAAATGCCCACCAGTCACTTTGGGCAGAATGATGAGTACTAAAAGGCAATAGTAGGAAAAAGAAAAGAATAAATAGCCTTTTTCTAGATGTACATGGGGTACGTGTAGATTTATATCTATCTTATACACATAAGCCAAAGTTAATAGTGTGAGCTTTGATATATATGACTATTGACTTGTATCAACTGTATCTCCTCAACATTGGACTTCTTAGAATTGATCACATAAATTCAGCACCATACCAATTTTCTGCTGCATGGTCATTATTTTGAATTTGATTTTCATTTTCTTGGTATATTTCTCTGGGTTATATAATTTTCCCAATGTGGGAACTCAAGTTATCATGCAAATGACAAACTGCCCAATAGAATTCAGATGGTTTTCAATCATGTCACACACAGTATAACACCACTGTATCATTTTTCAGGGGTGTGTTTGTGTAAAAACATCTAAGAGTGGATTTCCCCAGAGAAGACCATAGCCCAGTGAACCCACCTGGACCTGAAATCAAATGTTGAGATAATTCCAAAGGAGAAAAGAGAATCTTTTGCCTTAAAAAAAAATATCTCAAGCGTGGATCTTAATATTTGAAATTGTCCTCTTCAGTAGGACCATAGAAGTCATCTTGAATGAACTTTCTTTGGGTCATACTGGGCAACAGAGTCATCCTAGTGGATTCACCCAAGACCATCTACTGGGCCAATATCTGTGGGTGAGACACAGCTCTTTAAGGACACAGGCTGTAGAGTTGGTCTGTGCTGATTTGAAATCCAGCCCTAAAACTTACCGAGTGTAGACTTGGGCAAGTTACTGAACTTAGAGCTTCAGTGTTCTAATGTGTAAAATGGAGCCAATAATAGTACTTAATTCAGAGGGTTGGTATGAGAACTGCATGCATGTAGGTGAAATGGTTGGCAAGCACTCAGTAATGACTGTTACTGTCATTATTACTTGTCGTGACTGTGCTTGAAACATAGTTGTGGGGAAGGAACCAGAAGTAGAACACGGTCCCTCCCTTAATAAGTTTGCCCTTTAGCAAGGACAAAGGCTTCATAAACAAACAATGACAATGTCGTCATTCAATGCTACACAGGGAGGCTGGTGAAGCTACAAGGAAGCAGTGATCTTCAGGCCATGCCTTGAAGACAGAATGAACGGCCAGGGTAGTAAGAAAGGAAAGAGCAGTCTAAGGAGAACAGAGGTACCAAAAAACTTGAGGTTTTGAGAAGAATGGGCCACTTGGTTTGGCTGGAGTACACTACATGTAGGTTCCATTGAAAAGGGTGTGGGGAATCTAAGGAGGTAGGCTGGGATGAGACTTTTTCCAAAGAATGGGGAGTGGGACAAAGTTTTTAGGTGGGGGTGGGGGATGGAGGAGAGCACGGAAAGTCAGAAGTAGAGATCTCTGAGAGCAGAGAGGATGAAGAGAAGGGACAAGATTCTAGAGACAGGCCAGAAAGAGAATCAACTGAATCAGGGTGCTGATGGTCGTGACATTGACTGTGGTCCCTCCATTCTCCCACGACTCTGACATTGCACTGGGACCTCTGCTCCCTGATTGAAGGGGTGTCTCTCTCTGGCGCTCAACCCTCCTTGCTGGACACATACCTGGTGAGCTCTATTCCTAATTGATAAGGAAACACTGACTTCTGGCCATGAAGACTTCCTTCAGCTTTTTAGAATGACCAGAGCTGATTAGAGAGAAGAAACCCCTGTGGTTACCTCCAAGATACCTCCCCGCCCCCAATCACAGAGGCTGCTTCATTACTTCTCTCCGTACATCAGCTCCTAGTTGTTAATGGATTAAGTAAAAAACTCCTTTATCGAGCTGGTCCATTAATCTCTATGGAAACTCTTCAAAACAACTGAAATACTAAGTTGCTGTTAAGTGCACTACAAACTGTGCCTGCTGATAGACACTGTGCCTCACATGAAGGTCAGTGGGGACAAGGACTGATTCTTGGATCTGAGACATTGCGCCATTATCAGCTGCTGGTAGCACACAGCACTTGAGCTCAGAGTGCTTAAAACTCTTCTTCAAACCCATTTCATGAGCAAATCCTGTCCAGAAGGTGTCTTTACCTGAACTGACACAGCAGATAGGATGATGTCGTTTATGCTGCTGCGTAAAGAATTCACATCTTCCTTCATTTGCAAAATGGTCACACCTGGCAATTTAGGCCCAACTCGAACATCGAACGTCAACTGTCAACATTGACATTTTTTTTAGGAAAACCCCACCTGATTTCTATGCTCTGCTCTTTCTGTTGCATCAAAAGGTAGCCCCCTCACCCCACACACACTTTGGTTTAGGGTAGGAGGAAGAATTATCTTACGGGCCACACTGATGGTGTTTCCATCTTATAACATGCTACAGTTGGAAAGATTTTCTTGAGCACATGGAGCTCAGGGCCCGGTGAGCATTCCTTCTGGCAAGCATCAGTACCACCTGTCACACATGCACACACAAGCCAGGCCATGGCTAAGGCCATGGCCAGAGTGATTCAACTGGTGAAGACACAGTGATTTACTTGTTGATTCAGACCATTTAGTACTCATGTAATGAAAGAGAGGAAGTCTCGCTAATGGTGCCGGCTTCACCTGATCCTTGTCCCCCACACCAGAAAAGACCAGAGCAAAGCAGAAGATATCGTATGATGGCAGAGGGAGTTGGGGGGTATTCTGTTATCAAGGAACCGATTCCAGGTTTCAGTGAAGGGGTTGTATAGGCCGCGGGTCTGTTCTGCAAGGGTGCGACAGAATGTTCTCTACCTCATCAGAACCAGGAAGGTGATGGGAAATGGTCTCATGACAGCCTCCCCCAAGAGAAAGGGGGCAAGTGGCAGATGGCCTTGAAGTATATCTCAAGAGCTTCTTGTCCTATCCTCTTCTGGGAGGATCACTGGGTGTTCTGCCACGACTCTGCTGAACTGTGGTTTAAGCCTTGGCCTGCGTGGCCTGAGTGGTCACCTGCATGGTGTCTGTGGTGCTGTGGGAGAGCTATTCCCCCCTGCCACCAGACACCCCAGTCAGTCAAGAATGACTCCTCCGGGGAAGTGCTTTTCAGATTCTGGTGCCAGGCTGAACATTCTCATTTACTGATGTTTCGTGTCAAATGTGCTGCCCACATTTAAGTTCTAGCAAAGGCTCACGGTATCATTACCATAAGCATATAACAACGGCTAATGGACTTGTTTCTCTGCTCAGAGTGATGAATGTGAGCTAAGCTAGCCATAGCTCGAGTCCAAGGAAACACATCTGCAGGAACTAGCCAATATTCAGAGTCCTGGGAGACCAGCAGCTTCCCTCTCTGCAAAGCCCTCTCACTTGCATATGAATCCTGAGCACAGTGATGGGCTCAGTGTCAGCATTGAACCTTCCCTGCAGACAGATAGGCCCGGGTCCAACCCTCCCCAGCTGTAGCTGTGTCATCTTTGACCAAATCTCTTGAACATCCAAGTGCCTGGGTGAATAGTAGCACCACCTTCTCGGATTCTGTAATAATTAAATGTAAGAACCCACGTCAAGTCCCTAGCACACAGAAATTGGCAAATCTTTATCATCTGTTGTGGTTACTGACTCAAGACAGTTAGCCTAGATTATTCGAAATGTATCAGGTGTCATTTTATTTGAAAACAAGAAAAACCAGAGAAACATGTCCTTGTGTTACAGCAAAAGTTACAAAAAAGAACAGAACTGTACCTTCACCACAGATAGCTTTTGCAGGCCGGAAGTAGAACAATTTTGTGAGTACAGAGCTTTTATTAATATTGTCATATCAACATATTCAAATCTGGAATGTTCAAATCTACATAAAATGCAACTGGACCACATATCTATACTAAAATATTAATCTATCAGATTCCAGGAGTGCATTAACAGCTTGATATCGAGAAATCTAATAATATGTTACATCATGTCATCCACAAATAAAATGATAAAAACCATATGATCATTGTGAGTCCCAAAATATACTCGATAACACTTCATCCCCATTCCTGACCTGGGCCCTTTAAAACCGAGGTAGAGAAGGGGTACATCCTTTCTGGATAAGGAATATGTAAAGGAAAAGTGTCGATCAAGAGGTAGGTTTTAAGTAGGGAGGGAGGTCAGATCAATTTTTAAACATGTATTTTAAAGCAAAAATGGAATCACAGATGGCTATGTTTCAAGTATTTCTAAAAGTCTGTATTAATATAAATTCACTGGGTAGACAGAAGGAATACAAACAGACTAATATTATCCAATGACACCATTTGTTCTGATAATTACTCCAATTTAAGCAGTTCTGAGGCACCACATATGGTTTCCACAAGGGATTCTTTCCACGTAAGTAAAAACAAAATTAGAAAGTGACACGAAAAACCTCAGTTTCCACTTCCACATTTCATAAAGTATTAATCTTTTCAAAATACATCAGCAGTTTATTGACATTCACATCTGCCAGCGAGCCTTACAAATGTAGAGATGCTGGGTAACAGGACTGAATATCTGATCCTATTGTTTGAACAAAATGAGAATTGTCTTAGAAGGGGCTCCACAATGTCTGGGCATATATTTTCCCTAAGTAACATGCATTATCCCCCAGGAATTCAACATTTATGTTGATGCACTTGGCTGCAGAGCCGATCCAGCACTGGCTCTAATACAGAGGAATTTTCTGAACATTTTGAGTAATGGGACTGAAAGAATTCAACGGCTCCTTCTGTGCATGTTAAATGAGTTGCATGATATATTTAGCTTTTGCAGAAAACTTGTTTACACTATAAATTACAGCACATGGCACAATCACATTGATGCAGAAAGCCAGCCATGTTGAGTCATTTTGGCCATCTCTCTCCAAACTTTGACTTGGTGCAAATGAATTCACTGTGGCTCATCGACACGCTGTGATTGTTTCCTAACCCTGGGACCCTGCTGTACTGTGGTTTAAGCCTTGGCCTGCAAAAGCAGGTTAAGGCCCTCATCTGAGCACTGCCCTTGATCCAAAAAGCAGAGCTGTATTTCTAAGAAAGGAGGATTCCCAAAATAGGGGAGGGCCCACAGTTGACCACTGAGTGACATGTTGAACTCCCTTGTTATGTACTACCATTCCTTGATGAGTCAGAAGGGATTGGCTTTCTAATTAGAAACACAGAAACAAGCAAGATGCTTAATGATTCAGGGCACTGATAAATCCAATCTCCTAAGAGGCAACATGGTATAAAGGAAAGAGCAAAGACTTAGAAGTTGGATGGACTAGAGGTCCAGTCTGAGTTCTTGCAGTTACTAATTGTGAAAATCTAGACCAACCAATTGACCTCTCTGGGCCTCTGTTGTTTATCTCTAGAAGGAGGCTGCTGGTATGTACTTCACTTGGTTGTTGTGAACGGTAACTTAAATAACATGTGAAAAGAGTATGATGGTGAATGCTTAATAAATCCTACTACTTCTATTATTGCTGATTAAGTATGAATGGGAGACAAGTCTGAGAACAATACATTCAGAAGCATCACTAAAGGAATCACCACAGCAGAGTGCCCAGGTGGCTCAGTCTGTTAAGTGTCCAACTCTTGATTTTGGCTCAGGCCATGACCTCAGCGTCCTGAGATCAAGCCCAGTGTTGGGCTCTGTGCTCAGCAGGGAGTCTGCTGAGGAGTCTTTACCTTTCCCTCTGCCCCTTCCCCACTCTAAAATAAATAAATAAATCTTAAAAAAATAAAGAATCACCACAGAGGAAATCATCTGTTTTTGGTGGAAGAAAGTAGTTTAAGAACAACAGAGAGCCAGCAAAGTAGGTTTTACATACAGGAGGTGAACATTGTAGAAAATTTAAAATATATTCTTTGGTGATTTGGCTTTAGCTAAGTGTGAAGTCTGAATACCCTGCTCCAGCACTAGGCTATTTCTATCCTCTTATTCACAAACTCGCATTCATGATAGATGGAAAAACAGAGAGAGAGAGCTATAAATACAGATATATGGAGAGTGGCAGATCCCCATACTGGCCAGTAGTTATTATCTCATTTCTACAACTGTAAAATGTATTCAGAATAAAAATGTTATCAGTCCCCCCCAAACTGCTCCAGTCATTGTAGGAATAACATGTTAGCCAAATCAAAGCACTTCGAACATTTCACGTAATACCTGTCAGAGGGGTCATTATGACTTGAGGGCTCACACCTTGCCCCATCTCACAATGAATCTAAATTAGCCAATGCTTACTCAGGGTAGCTTAAGGCATGCCAGACATTCACTTGGCTAAGTGCACAAATGGGCCACTCCATTGACTCTTTCCAAGAAATCTGGGAGGTTGTATTTGTATATATTTTTTTTTCTGTTTTTAGGCAGGGAAACTCAGGCTCAGAGAAGTTAAGATGAGTGTCCAGAGACTGGGAAGAAATTCTTGCAAGTCAGATATCTGAGGAGAGTCTAGTACCCACAGTGTGTAAAGCAGCCTAGAAACCCCAATGAGAAAACAATAGGGAACCCAATTAAAGAACTGACAAGGGATCTGAATGGACATTTCTCCCAGGAAGATCTACAAATGGACAGGAAGTAGATGAAAAGATGCTTGGTATTGTCAGACATCAGGAAATAGACATAAAGTGGAAGCTACCTAAATGCTCATGAAATGATGAATGGTTAAACACGACAAGTTCAATCTGTGCTGGAATATTATTCAGCCATAAAAATGACTAAAGTGCTAGTCCACGTTACAGACAGACAAGAAAGGCCATGTATTAAATGACTGCATTTATGTGAACTGTCTCAAACAGGCAAATCTAGAGAGGCAGAAAGGAGATTACTAGTCACCAGGACCTGGGGTGAGGAGGAAGGGGGAGTGACTGCTAATGGCATGGGGATTTTTAGGGGTAATGAAAGTATTCTGGAATTGGAGAGGGAAATGATGGGCGCACAACGCTGTGACTACGAAAAACTACTGAATCACTCACTTTCATAGGGTGAATTTTATGGTATCTGAATCTCAATAAAGCTGTTATTTTAAAAAGTCACACAGCTGGCCAAGTGGGAGAGAGGGAGCTGGGATGACAACCCACACCTGCCTGATGCTGAAGCCCGGGTCCCTAACCACTCCATAGGCTGTCCTGAATGACAGAGATTGGCAGAGGGTCTCACATGCATTCCTTCTCACATCTACAGAGAAAAACGCTGAGAGGAAAAGAGCTATTCCACCCCCCCACATAATCCCTCTTGCCCTCCATTTTTCCTACATTAAAACTGCCGTTGATAGAGCCAGCAGAAGCTGCACCAAGGGAAAGGGGCTTTGTTTTTTCCAGGAGCGACAAAGCATTACATTAAAGAGACAGCCGTCTGGATGGGGCAGAGACCAAGCCAAGGAACTCTTCAGCAAAGATGACTCTACCCCTCCTTGACTTCAGAATTTCCAAACCTGAGGCTAGTAAAGAAAGGCATCCATCCATGCAGAGCCTCCTCTCTCCTCCCCCTGCCCAAACCCCATGAAACCCAGAGGCAGGCCCATGTTTAATGTGGGCTGACAATTTGGACGAGCTGATGTAAGGGGACATCAGGACTGATGGCAGGAGCCTTGCAGTTTAGCAGTTAAAGGAAGGAGAAGCCCCAATGAGGAGGGAGGAGTGGCCCTCAGCCAATCCTTTTACAGGTCAGGGAAAGGAATTCCTTCTTGCTGGTCTGACAGCTGGCCGCCTAGAGGCACAGCAGTGACCCCTCTGTTGAGCCAGAACCAGGCCTCAAATCAATTTTCCAGACCCTGACAAGTGGGATCGGGGAGTGGGCTCCTATTGGGGCCCAATGCTAGGGAGCTGCTCCCAGGTAATGTAAGATCACAAACCCAATTTAAATCAGGGCTCCCTAGAATCCCTTGCAGGTTGCAGAGGGCGAATTTCCCTTTAACTGTCCTCTGGTTGTCTATGTCTAGCCTTCACAACCCCAGACAGGACCCTGTGAAGAATGTCCCCACCCTGACCCACCCTCAGGCTCCAGTGTCAGCAGGAAGAACCAGACACACACCTCGCTTGCCCACCTGCCATCCTCCAAACCCCAGCCAGCCTGCCTGTTTTTCAGCTTCATCATAGCTACCTTCCCTCTGAAAGAAAACAAAAAACCAAAAAACAAAAAACAAAACAACCCTGTGATTTGGTGGAGAAACAATGTGGGGGAACAGCCTGGTCTGTCTCTTGGTTTCCAGTGGGTTCTCCTGGCATCAAGTGGCACGGCCAAGTCCGAGAATGAAGGGTGGCAGGGAAGTAGCCTGGTTGGAGGCTCAGCTTGGTTCAGGATTTGAGGAAACACCATGGCAGCCTAGCTCACAAAGAACATGGGAGCTGCTTTCTACCAATACAGTCTGTCTCCACAGGAAAAAGAAAATCTGTTGGGAATTGCCCAAGTAGTGGTTGAGCAGGCTTTTCTGAACTTGGCGAAATCAGGAACCAGTATCTTATGGGTTGAAGTCCAAATCATATAGAGTTCTAACTCCCACTACCTCAGAATGCAACCTGATTTGGAGATAGGGTCTTTACAGAGGTAATCAGGGTAGGCCCTAATCCAATGTGACTGGTGTCCTTATAAAAAGGGGGAGTGTAGACATAGAGACACATAGAAGGAGGGCAATGTGAAGACTCAGAGAGAAGACAGCCATCCATGAGCCAAGGAGAGAGGCCTGCAACGGATCCTTCCCTCATAGTCCTCAGAAGGAAGCAATCCTACCAACACCTTGACCTTGGATTTCAGGTCTTTCTAAGTGGGAGACAATACATTTCTGTCATCCTAAGCCTCCTCAGTTTGTAGAACCCTGTCATGGCCGCCCCAAAGAATGAACACAGGGCTCTATCCCACTTCCTAGAGCCTCCAGATACATGGCTTGGGGGGAATGCATTCACACTCCCAATCGCTGCCTTTTTATACATTTGCCTCACCATCTAATGACCTGGGGAAAGAAACATTTAGGGGTGAGACAAAAACACGTTTGCTAAGAGAAAAGATCAACTAAGCTGATGGCGGGGAGTGTCCCAGGGACCAATTTTCTGAAGTAGGAAATAACTGAAACTTGGGTCATCCAAGCCTTTTGAGTGAAAATATCTCCCGAGCTAAACTCAGTCAAACCCCGTGTCTCTCTTTACCCTATTTTTAAGAGAGATTATTGTCATTTTGTTTCGGTAAACCTCATTGATTTCACTTCTATTCTTGTGAGGGGCAAAGCTGAATTTTGTTTCCAGTTATTTCTGACAATGCCATCAGGAGGCAGATTCTGACTCTTTAAATATATGAAATTCTAGAATGAAAATATTGCTATAGCATGATTTTTGTCCCCATACAGAGATTAAAACCTCACCCTTTTGGCACATGCTGGACAGAAGACCTCAAAGCAAAAAGCGAGCCACATAGCATGAAGGGTCAGAGGCCAGAGAGTATGACATAAAGGAAAAGGGCAGAATACAAGATAACTACTGATGCTGGAGGCATGGCCAGTAAATGGGTTTATGTCTCCTAACATAAGGAGTTGAGAGAGAAAGGGGGTACAGACTGGTTCTCCCCCCATCTACCTGCTTGCAAATGGTACTCTTCCCCTTGATGTATTTGCTTTTCCATTATTTCTGGGTGGCCTTATCCACTGCCCTGATCCCCTCATCTATATCTTTAGTCTAGAACACTGTCATGAGCTGTGGACTCAGATCCAACTCTCCTACTGGACAGTCCACCACTACAACCCACAAATGCCTCATGCCCAAGAAAAGAAAACTGAACTCATCATCTCTAGCTTGTCCTCTCTCCTACTTTGTTTGATTTAACTATCTATCCATCTGTCCATCCATCCACTCATCCACTCATTTTATGGTCTACCCATTCAGCTATCTATGTATTATTGTGGTAAAATATGCATAAGACTTACCATTTTAAAATGGGTCTCGTCCATGCTTTTTCTTTTCTAGTAAGATTTTATTTGTCAAGAGAGATAAAGAGAGAGAGAGAGAAATTGACACAAATAGTAGGAATGGCAGAGGGAGAAGAAGTGGTTCCTGTGTGGGGAGCCCGATGTGGGACTTGATCCTAGGATCTTCGAATGATTACCTGAGCCCAAGGCAGATGCTTAACCGACAGAGCCACCCAGGTGTCCCTAGTCCATGGTTTTGCATACATTTGCAATATTGTGCAGCAATCATCCGTACCTAGTTCCAGGGCATTTTCATGGCTCCAAAAAGAAACTCTGTACTACTGAGCTATCACTACCTGATTCCTGTCCCTCCCCCAGCCCTAGGCAACCTCTAGTCTGCTTTCTGTCTTTCTGCATTGGCCTGCTCTGGACATTGTGTGTAAAAGGGATCGTACAATATGTGACATTTGGTGTCTGGTTTCTCTCACTTCACAGGACGTTTTTGAGGTCCATCCATGCTATAGCATAAACTTGCACTTCATCCTTCTGCTTCCTATGTCTCTCGATAGCATCACCATCTACCTGAATTTCCAAGCAAGACCCCTTTGAGTTACTTTAAGATCTCTGCCCCATCCTTCCCATCATCTTGTCAGTCATCTTCTTCTCTTGATGGGACACAGACCACCTTTCCAGTCTGTCCTCTTGTCCCTAGCCTCGTCTTATTTCTGGCCTTCAGCATCCCTCATCCAGGACACTGGGATTTTTCTGGAGCACAACTCTTGGCAAGCAGTGCTCCTGAGTGAGATCCCTTCAAGGGCAACAAAGGCCACAGTCTCTGAAAGTCATGGCTGGGCTGTCTGGAATCTGTGGAGCAGTGAGAAAAGTGTCCTGGTAGTGCTCACTTGCACACTCAGGGAGCAGAAATGTGCTGCGAGGGGCGCAAGGTTTGTGAAAGCCAGCAGGAGGGTGAGCCCTACACTTCAGGGTGTGGTTGGGAACTCGGAGAAGATAGTTACATAGCATGTGCAGTGACTTCTTGCTGGGATGATCCGGTGTTCTGGAAGGCCTCACCACTGTTTGTGGACAATCCTGGGAGAGGACTCTAAGACCAGGACTCAGTGGCAGTGCCACAGAAAGCACAGGAAACCCATAGAGGATGGACAGCTATGAAGGAGAAGAGATCGTTTGTAGGACCAACATCTCCTGTGTTTCCATAACATGTAAACAAATAGGAACCCAAACGAGCACATGTGTTGTCTCTTTGTACTTAAAATGAAGCTATTCACACTGAAGAAAATGTTGGTTAGCGCCTCTGGCACTGACCACTGCTCTTCCGAAAGCTGCTCTGTAACCGAAAGGCAGGCTCTAGTTGAAACTGCCACCTTGCTTGGCTTTCTTCCCCTGTCCCATCCTCCTCTCTTCACTTCCTCAGAAGGTTTCTCTTCCTTCAGGTGCATTCTCAGGAAATGCCCAAGTCAGGCTTTACTTCTAAGGAACCTGATATCGGTTGCCCCATCCCCACGTAGGATTTCACACAACTGTGGGTCTTGTTGATGGGAAGTCTCAGGTCTGTTCTGTTGGGGAAATCTAATCCCTTAGTCTTTCTGGGAGAAGATAAAGGCTTAATCGAGACTTATACCCTCTCTAACTCTTCAGAAATGTATACCATCATGCTATAGCCTGAGAGAATCTGTCGTGTTACTAAAAATGGCTTTAATCCATTCTTTGAGTTCCTTATTAGCACTAAATTGAATAAATGCAAAAATAACTACTTTTTCATAATTCCCAAGCTTGCAATTATGGAATGAGGAGCATTGCAGAAACTTAAAGCGTATTTCCATATAGCTTTGCTTAAGATTTATTAGAATGCAGTCACAGGCTTCTTCCTCACATGCTTACTGTCCACCCTCCCTCATCCTCACAATACTGGTGCCCTCTCACAAGGCTGCTGGCTCTTCTCATTTTACAGAGGGGAGGGTAAGAAGCAGAGCAGTGACAAAAGCTACAAACAGCACATTGCAGGGATCTGTGCTAGTACAAAACATCGCCTATGTTCTATATGAATGTGAGCATCTAGAATGTGCCAAGATTGTTGTTCTCATCCTTAATACACCTTCTTCTGTTTATTTTTGTTTTTTTTGTGTGTGTGTGCATTGTTGTTGTTGTTGTTGTTTTTCCTTTTCACTTCTGCTTCTTTAATCAGGGGCAAACAGACCAACAAAAAAAAAGTGCCTGTCACTCTACTGTATTGATCGTTTCCTACTAATTACACTTTATTTAATTAAAAATAAAAGCCAATGTATATCCTAGGCAAAGAATCTCCCTAAGTTGACGGCTTAGAAATATTAAGCCTCTCTTTGTTTGGGGGCACAAGTAATCCTTGAAGGCTAAGAGCAGGAGTTTACCTACATTGCCCTCCCCTTGTCCTGGAAAAAACAGTTCTGGGAGTCGGCAGGGGGAAGGGTGCCATAGAAATAAACCTTGTCAATCTTTCCCTGCCAAGAAGGGTGCTAATTAGTGCCAATTAAGACCCTCGTTTTTTTGTCTGTGGAACATCTGTCCATAGGCATTGAACTCAAACCCCCCCAACTCATTTTATCAAGGCCAGAAATTCCAGACAGCAATTCATTTTTGGTCCCAGTTAATGCAGATTGATTTTAAACTTGTGACAAGTTCTGAGTCCTGTTCTTAGTAGACTCAGCTCAGCTACTGAGTTCCTGCATAGCCTAGTCATCATTCACATTTACCTTATCTTTTTTTTAAAAGATTTTATTTATTTATTTGACAGAGAGAGCGATTACAAGTAGGCAGAGAGGCAGGCAGAGAGGAGGGGGAAGCAGGCTCCCTGCTGAGCAGAGAGCCCGATGAGGGGCTCGATCCCAGGACCCCGAGATCATGACCTGAGTTGAAGGCAGAGGTTTAACCCACTGAGCCACCCAGGTGCCCCCACATTTACCTTATCTTGATAAATATACATCTTCGTGATGTCTAAGATGCATACTTGTTGAGAAGAGAAGTGGCAAAGAGAAAAACCATGGGAGACCCATGCCTCTTGCTTACCCTATATTCTGTACTGGGGCTCATTTTTTTTTTTAAGTAATGTATTGTTACGTAGATAAATGGTCTTTGTTTTGTCTCCTTCTCCTTCTCCTTCTCCTTTCTTCTTCTTCTTCTTCTTTTTAATCCTGGAGGGTTAAAGGCCAGTGTAAAATAGCTTCTTTTTAATTGAACCTATTCTGTGTACACAGTGTGTCCATAAAAGCTCCTCCATCATTAGCGTTTGGTGATGCAAATGAAGGTGCCCCGCTGTTTCTTTCTCCTTTTATAAAGTGCCCTTTCCATCAATGTTTGGGACAGAACAAGACCCATGGGACTTGCAGCTTGTTTTATTCTGTGTGGCCATGAGAGGACTTGCATGCATTCCGGGGGTAGCTTTATAATGATGTGTTATCACAGACAGCACCTAGGATATTTCTTCCTACTGCAAAGTATGTGCTGTATTTTCCAAATTCGTTGCAGACTGGGAAAGCTGTTCATTTCATCTGGCAAAGATTTCTTTAATTCGGGTGTTTCTCCAGATTCCATTAGGAAGCCTTTGTCCTTTCACTTCAAAGTAAACAAACACACTCATTGATCTTCAGAGAATTATCAAATTTTACTGTAAAATGCATTATTGCCGTATCATTGTCTTCGGTTCCCTAATAACGTTACTTCGCGATACTCCATTTGCGACTCGCCTAGTGCAGTGAAATGTCATGAGCCTTCCCACAGTGAGTTAGAGTCTCACAAGAAGCAGAAAAATAAATTTATTTAAAATAAGATGTGTTCTGGCTGCTAACACATTATAAATTGCTCTATTTTAAATGTCTGAACTGGGCACCCTTAAAATACAAGGGCATATTTCATTAGCATTTATGCAATTTTTCAGGCGACTTTCCCCCAATGTTTCACTCACCATCAGATGAGAGCGAGCTTGTCAGGAAAAATTGCAGTTAATGGTAGTTAATGGTGGCTAAATTCAATGGACTTGTTTCTATTTTGTTTCACTCTTGTTGGAAATAATGAAAGTATTACATGAACAACCCTTAACGTTGCTTGCAAAAATGCGTCCAGTTTCAATGGTAGGTAACACAAAGCCTTATCTGATTTATAAAACAATCTATGTAAACCCATTTTTATGTTTTATTTGATTCTAGCCATTAGCCTGAGCTAGGAAGTAACTCTAAAATAATCTCACAGCAGCAATTTGCTGTACTATGCCAAATTAATCTGCACAAATCTATACCTGTTTCTAGGACACTGGAACACATGTTTGTGAAAAAGGAAAACATTCAGACTATTGTTTTTGTAAAATGTGGGGGAAAGTCAAACCATTGGGCTTCACTTCAAATAGCAGGACTCCTTTCCCCAGAGGCAACGCCCATTGTCAGTATTAACCACATCAACAAGACTCCCAGCTCTCGACTGCTAAGTCAGCAGATAGAGACACAGAGAATCCTTCCTACCCTTTCTGGCTGATGTGAAGTCACTAAGTTGGATCCCCAACCAGTTGGAGTTGGCCATCCTTTTGAAAAACTGCACCGGTTACCCATCTGAAGCCAATCCACTCTGGACTTTCAAGGTAGGCCAACTGGCAGAGTCCAATTCAATCAGTTCTCTGCCTGCTTCTCTTCAAATTAAAGATCTCTCTTTAAAGAGTTAAAGATCTAATTTAACAATGCACCAAATGATGAAGATGTGCTCAGAGGGTGGTGGACCTTAACAAAGGACACAGTGCAGCATTAGCGAATCTCGGAGGCCTTGTTTTGTTCTTTTCAACTTGTCTCTCTCTTGGCTTTCATCAGAACTCAGCTGCAGTGAGAGAAACGCAAAATAAGGATCCTTCTACCCCAAGGCCAGGTCCACCTGCAGCTGATTTGCTGGCAGAACATTATTTGATGGCAAACATAAGAGTCTTCTGACTGCTAAGAATCTAATTTCTACCTCTCTTTGTAGATGAAAATACACATGCCTTCTCACTCTGCCGCCTGGTTTTCCAGAACCATTCCCCACCCCATTCTCCCTGTGGACAAAGGAAAATATAAGGACAGCAAGAGAAGGCTCGACTCACAGTAAGAAGCATACCTTTCATAGGATGACTTTGTGACTTGACAAAATAAGCTGGGCTTCTGTATCTACTCCAGGTATTTCCTCAAAGAATAATCATGAATCTAGATAGGAAGTCTACTGGGGTGCCTTTCAAAAATGCCTTCAGAAAGGTAACCTGTTATCACCTGGATGATGTTTCAATCTGAGATTCCCAAACCTCAGTGAATAAGATAATCACTCAACCAGATTTTGTAAACACTACACAAAGTTGGATGGCAACTTCCTGGTCCAGAGAACAAAGATAATGCAAAGAAGAGCTTTGCTGTGCACAGATCACGGTGTGTCACCATCCGCTGTCCTGCCTCGAAACTTCTGACCGCACTTTTGGACCAGCCTCTTGGCAATCTGTATTTTTATCTTTGTTATTTGTGTGTGTGTGTATCATCCTTCTACTGCCACATTTCCCAATTTAACCCTACCAATTTGCTGAGAAACATGATATTTGCAAAAATGGGTCCCTGACACACAGGCATAAAATCAGTAGTGATAAAAAGCATGAGAAAACCTAAAGGCAAAAAGTTAATCCCAGGAATAAAAAACGTCAATATTTGAGTTCTTCCATGGTATAAGGCAGGTGCCATAATATAGTCCAAATACCACCACCAAACCATCTCAGTTTCTACCAATTTTACAAGACGCATGTTACCAATAATGAGTATACATCAGGAATAAATACAAATAACAACATGTAATTGGTGAAGGCAACTAGTCAGAGCTCATCTCCGCCTCCCATCAATATTTCGGGTGCTTTCATACCCAGTCAACTAATTATCTACTATCATGCCTCAGATAATGTGAATGAGATAAGACATAATGAAAATTATACATGGCTTGCATGTTACAGTTATTGTTGTAAAATGTGTACAAAACTGATGTTTTGATTAATAAAGTCATTCAAAATGATAATTAAATGGCAGACTGTATACACAGAAACACCTTCACTTTAAGCGTGTAGATTCAGAAGACCAGAATACCAGCTTCATTGCCTGGTAACTCTCTCGTCATAGGAGATCTGTTCTAAAGAAAGCGCTTAAGTAAAGGACCCATTCTTGGCCTTGTTGAAAATACAGTTTGGCTCTTCAGGAAGGACTATATCAGCTCCAGATTACTGGATTGTGTGAGATGCAACCTCCTTCTCAAAATTTAAAAAAAAAAAAATCTTAATTGTATTTTTTTCTCAATCTAACATTATGCAAGGTCACATTTCAAAAACACAGTCCCACAAAAGGGTGCGTGTGTGCAGGGAGACCGCCCGGAGCCGTCAGCTCGGGAAGACACAGTTTGAAGTGGACAATCCACATGCTTAGATTTGAGAGTTGACTTCATTACTGCATTTTCAATAATACCAGCATTCAGAATGGTCTCAAAAGTCACCAGGATAATAGGACTATTATCTCTCTCAGCAATAGCTAATAGAAATCTCTTAAGCACATCCAGTCCCTGGTTTTCTAAAACATGGCAGCAAATTATCTGCCAAGAATGTTCAGTGAGTGTGCAGCGATTCTTTCTCTATTCAGCCAGCTTTTTTCCCCACAGGAAGGGAAGATGATGGGAGGATTGGAGTCAACCACTCCGGAGAAAACTCACAGTTGCAGGTGGTCTGGGGGGAAAAAAACAAAACCAGACAAAAGGCGCCTCACAAAGGAAACCTTCAGAGTGACAGTTGGTGGGATTTCGGAACACCTTCCATGTTACTGATGCAAAAATAAAGTCTCCACGATTTCCAAATACACACTGTAATTTCACCAAGCTGCTTAAAAGGGCCATTAGATTTAACTCATAACTTCTGATGGGGGGACAATTAGAGGAAAAGCAAGTAGGAGTGGCAAGGTCAACAAACACGGAGCATCTCCACTCCAGGAGGCTAAGGAAGCAGAGGCTACATCTGCATGGACCTTGGTTGGTATTCTGGGGGAAAAATTCTATGGCCCAGCTAGTTTGGGAAACAATTCATATTCTATACCCCTCCTGTAGAAACACAGTGAACATTAGCATATTAAAGGCTCAAAGGATTTCTACAATGAAAAGACTTGTTGTTGTTTTTTTAACCCACTGGTTCCCAAAAATATTGGATCATAATAAAAGCCTTTTTTTCCCTGAAAAACAATTACTATTCCGTGGTGATGGTTGATGGTAAACGATAGAGGGAAAGTGAAGCTAGATATTTCATATCTAAAATAATTCTGCCTTAACATGCCCACATCATGGACAGAAAAGCGAGGTTATTTTCTTTTCTGCTGAATAGATTTGCCTCAAATGTCCACATTGTTTGTGTGGCATAAGTTTAAGACCATATACCCAAAGCTCC
The DNA here is from genome assembly GCA_004024625.1 of Mellivora capensis. Classification (NCBI taxonomy): domain Eukaryota; kingdom Metazoa; phylum Chordata; class Mammalia; order Carnivora; family Mustelidae; genus Mellivora; species Mellivora capensis. Next base: position 164,201 of record PISX010000723.1, on the reverse strand, counting down.
CATGATTCTCTGGCCAACCTCCCCAGTGCTCACAACTGAGTGCAGAAACGAATCTTTTCATTTTACAGTTGAGAAGCTCATGTGATCTCAGAAATTATCTGAGACAAACTATATTTGAAAAAAGCAGTCTGAAGGGGTGCCTGGGTAGCTCAGGTGGCTAAGCATCTGACTCTTTAATTTCGGCTCAAATCTTGATCTCAGGGTCTTGAGATCGAATCCTGTGTCTGCTTGAGATATTCTCTCTCCTTCTGCCCCTCCTCTCTCTCTTTCTCTTTCTAATAAATAAATGGCTCCTTAAAAAAAAAGAAAAACAAAGTCTGAAACCAGTGTCCCACAAATAAAAGACCCAGGATTAACCCTGTATAATCAGTTCTGAAAAACCTTTGGCAAAACTGCTCGAGCTAAATTCCATACGGAAGTTCAAAACTGTGTTTAGCCAAGTTGTTGGATGAGGATTTTAAAATACTTGCATCTATTTCTGGGGCTGTTTGCTTTAAAAAATTTTTTTAAAAAGATTTTATTTATTTGAAAGGGAGAGAGAGCAAGCATGAACGGGGTGGTGGGTGGAGGGACAAGCAGACTCCCTGCTGAGCAGGGTGCCTGATGCGGAGCTTGATCCCAGAACCCTGGGATCATGACCTGAGGCAAAGGCAGAAACTTCACCAACTGAGCCACCCAGGCTCCCCTGGGGCTGTTTATTTTCATGCAAAGTAAGACGAGTTTCCCAAAGAAAGCATCTTAGGAGAAGAGAAAATCCATATAGTGCATATCTCTATATTGCTGTAAGTGTTCCTGCATGGTTTGACCCTCTTGCCAACAAAGACTGAACACATTAAAGAGCCAAACCATCCAGCACCTGGACGAACATATCCCGGGGCACGTGGGAAGGTGTGTCTTCTGTAACCTGGATGTGCTCACAGATATCATATGGCACCCTGCTCTGTTCAAAATGATGATCCTTTCCACATGGGCTGCCAGGGTGCTTTAGAGAATTCACATTCCAAGAGATGCTATGCCCCATCTCCAAGTCCTATCTGTCCACTTCGCAGTGACTGTGAGTATTCTGCCCATCAAGGATTGCATTCCACCCCAAATATTAGTCATGAAAACTGCCCTAATTTTCTCACTAATTTATTGTTTGGTGTTCAGCTCATGGAATGTGTCCATGGGCCAGGCAAAGTGAAGGGAGAAGAAGGGACTCCAGGATTAGGTTCCCATGAGAACAAGAACAAGGTCACGTCTGATTGGCTGCTGCTGAAATACGGCATTTTGCTAATTATGTATGAGCATTATGGAACTACCTCCCAAGTAGCCTGTGGCATCTTCATCTCTACTTGGGTTAGCAAAAGCTACTGGACTATAAATCATTAATATTAATGATGAGCATACTCTATAAACCATGGACCCTAATTTAAAAATTTTTTTTTTTTACTTTTTGATGCTATACAAGTAAGCACCACTTTGCACAATAGATTTGTTTCTGGAAAGTGCATGTAAATTGATGTTTTGAACATCAAACCATATTGTAAATGCATGAGATGAGCATACTATTTAGAGGAAACCTGCAGTGAATCATTTTCAAAGTGAAGGATTCTTTTAAGGGTGAAAAATTACCTTTTAATCTGTTTGGAAATATATGCCAGAATTTTGGTGACAGTTTTGCTTCAAGTGGGAAAACATCTCTATATGTCTGTCTTTCTTCTCTCCTACGTAAAATTGTGAGTTATAATCACTTGGTGATAACCATCATGCAGCCAAACGACATGGTACTCAAGCGGGTTCGTGGGTGAACATTCTCTCAGTGTTTTCATTATGAGAGACTGTCATGATTTGCCTGCTTTCTCCTTTGCCTTCTTTTGAGAAGGAGGGACTGTTGAACTGCTATTTATGAGAAATAGTTCTTTGAAATCTTTTACTGGAATTCAACTAAGAAAAGAAAATAGTTTTATGCCACAGCTTCAAATGTGGGAGATTATGTAATGGCTTTAAACTGGAAATGGCTTGACACACTCCAATGTGTATAATGAACTCTCTCATCATATCTCATCAAACTTTTTTCTTTTACGTGGAATTAAAAGACAACAACCTTAATTGTGGTATGATTTTAAAAGTTAACTTACTTCACAGTTCAGAGCTAAACGTTTTAGCAAGAGCAATAGCAGGACATACGCTTCGGAAAACCTACTAGTCTATCATTTGGGAACAGAGCTTCTAAGAGTTTAAAACAAGATTTTATGCCAAGAATCGTCTTTGAGAGGGTTCCCCTTCCACAGAGGTAGTCGTCTGACCAGCAGAATTTATGCTGTCCAGAGAAAGATCACTTTCCAGAACATGGAAATTCATTTCCTTGTATTGATATGTTTATTTTAATCACAGAGTTCAAGATCTTATGCTAATAAAGGTGCCAGTAGCTAATACAATACTAAATACTAATAGTGCGAAAGGCATTTCTTTGCTCAGAAATGCTAACTTCTAAAAAAGTGTTTTTGACCTTCACTTAATACACCACTCAACTAAATTCCTTAGAGTATACTTTTCCTAGCAAGGGAAGAAAAAAAAGATTAGTCTATTGGGTCCAAAAGAGATATTAAAAAAAAACCCATGCACAAATTTTTTTTTAATTTTTTAAATTTATTTGACAGACAGATCACAAGCAGGCAGAGAGGCAGGCAGAGAGAGGAGGAAGCAGGTTCCCCACCAAGCAGAGAGCCCGATGTGGGGCTCGATCCCAGGACCCTGGGATCATGACACGAGCCAAAGGCAGAGTCTTTAACCCACTGAGCCACCCAGGCGCCCCCCATGCACAAGTATTTTTAAACAGTGCATATCTTCTTTATGGCAATGCTCTCTTAACTCAGTGCTTAGAGGTAAGGGAAACAGCACCTCAGTGGATTATTTTTCATAGTTCACTCAGCAATGTGTTTACTAAGTCACTGTTACAACTATGGGCTTACATATTTTGATATACAGTGTGTTCTACAATAGTGCGTCTTCTGAGACTTCTTTCTTATTTTTAAAACCTATTTAAATGTTATTTTACCTTTCCTCCAAGCAAAAACAAGTTTATTTCTCAAGGGATTCATAGTCAAGCCTGATCATAATTAAAGGCAGAGTCTGCAATGTCTTTTCAGACCAAGGAAACAGAAGCAGAGATGCAACTCAGGAATGATTTGTCCAGGCAAGGGAATAGAGTGTTTATTTCACAGAATGGCGGGAGCTGGCCCATGAAATTTTATTCCTCTGTTTTCTGATTCAGATTAATCCCCTTATGCATGCAAAAGAAGAGGGGGGGATTCAAAAAAGGATTCTGTTCTACCTGATTATTCAACTCCAACATGCTTGTTATAATATTTCAGAAGAAGTTATTCATATATATATATATGAATCAAGTAATCCACAATTATGACTCAGGATATTACTCCAGTGGCAATTTTATAAAAGGTGAAAGGGGATCCTGGGCATCAGGGGCAAAGAATGTCTTTGGTCAAGTTCTGGTCCTCTGTTGTTCTCTCTGTTACGTCTGAGGAGGTAGGTACTGCCATAGCTCCAAACAACTGAGTTGGGGCTGATCATTCCATGAGTAGGTAAGAAGGCCAGGGTTCGGGGGTCTCTTCCTGGACTCAGCCAGACATAGGTCTAAGACACGAACCCACCATCATTGGCTATGAGAACTTCGCTTCAATTCATGAACCTCAGTTCCTCCCAAGTAAAATGTGGATAAGAGCAGTGCCTACATCTTATTGGGGTAGGACAATTCAGTTAGCTAGGGGATAGAAACACTCCGAGTAGTGCCTGGCACTGAAGAAGCCCCAGCTTTTATTTTTAAAAACTAGCACAGAGTTAAAAGTACAATTGTGGCTGTGATAAGATGCTGTGATGTACTCCAAGAAGGAGAAGAATGTGCCTAGTACCCAAGGGGTATGCATTCCAGATATTTTAGCCTTTCATCATTTTTATCTTCGGGAGCTGGTAGAGGTGGGTCAACAGAGGAAATGTTCAATGTTGTCTGGGTTTCTTAGCCCAGGAGAGGTCTTGCTCTAACTGGGAACCTCCAGAACAGCTCAGGGAATTGAGTGAAAGGCTCCTGTAGTGGCCAAAGATGGAACACAGTGCAAATGACAGTGGTTTGGAGCACTCAGTAATAATGACAGTACTAATAATGAGCATAATAAATAACCATAATTAATGTCTACTGAGGACTTTCTGTGTACCAATCGCTGCAATAAGCACTTCAGTCACTTAATCCTATGATGTAGGTGCTATTACCATCCCCATTTTACAGATGAGGAAAACTGAGTAATAGAGAGGTTGAGCGACTTGCCCAAGATCACATGACTAAAGATGATGGAGCTGGGATCTGGACCTAGGCAATTTGCCTCCAGGGCGTATCCACTTCTGTCTCTACACTATATGGCTTTCCACTGTATTCAGACACACCCACATGTGTCTCTATATTTCTTCTTATGATACTACCTCTTGAATGTGGATTGAGGAATAGAAGAATAAAATATATCAAAATGTTAATATTCATTTAAAGGAACTGAGACCTTCTGGATCGTTCTTGCTTCCTGGATATTTTACTTGCCAGTTGCTCGATAGCATTTGCTGGCTACTTCCTGTGTGGTTGGTCTTGTATCACTGTGAGAACATACAGGCAAATCTATAGCACCCTTTTCCCTAAGCAGCTTGTGGACTTGTGGGCCTATTGTGTCCAAGGTGCTATCTGGGGGCTCCACAGTCCTTATGAGTGGAAGGGATTACCGGCTGGGCTTTCCCAGACAGTTCCTTGGGTTTGGAGGAATATCACAGTCTAGTCAGCGCTATCCCAGTCTCCTCAGCACACAGACTGACCAGACCAGAAGGAAGAGGCTCTCAAGTGCCCCCACCTCCCTGCCCCCACCCCCAAGGGCCTTTAGACTAAGCTACCCCTCAGTCTTCTGCTGTTCCACATCCCTCATGCCCAGCTACCTGATACCATCCAACAGGTTTAATGTTTTATATCTGCTGTGTGGGAATGAGTATGCCCAATTCTCAGAGGGAGAGCATCACCTGTGTCTGAAATCGGTCCTTTCAGAGCATTCAAGGGAGAGATTTTCTATATGTTGTGTAGGAAACACATGTTGAAATCCTATTATGAACATGTCAAAAAGTAAATTTTAAAGGCCCAGTTGAATAAAAAAATCCTGTTATGGAACCACAGACAGAGCACCCCCAACTAATTATAAAGTCAGACCCACTGTGACATGTTTGTCTTGGGGAAAATTTGAAAGGGAAGGACAGTCAGAGAATCCCTGAAACTTCAAATGCCTCAATGCCTCATCTTCTTCACAAGCGAGATACCCTGGATTGCTTATTTCATTTCCCTGTCCTAGGGCTATTGGACATCTCCTTATGGTGCTGAGCTCTGGGTCCCACAGTCTCTGTTTGGCAAGTGGCTGCCATTTGGAACCCCAGGGCCATAGAGGTTTGTCCGGAATGGACCCCCAGAAGTAGATTTTCTGTGCCTCTATGTCTTTACCGTGCATCTTGGCTTCCTGCCATCCTGAATATCACAGTTCTATTTGAATAGGATAAATCAAGCTGAAGTTGATTTAAATTTCATGTGGAAAACAGCTTTGCTTCAAAGCACAACGATTTTTTATGCTAAAAAAAAACCCTGTCAAGATATAATCTTTTTGCATCCCCCCAAACTCTTTCTAGCAGAGGGCAAGGCAGATTATTTCTATTAAGAGGATGTCGCTGACAGTGGTAAGCAATGTTTTTTCAAAGTTCATGGCAGCAGTGCACTTTTAAATTTTGTAGTGACTGTCAAGATCTAATTTTCAAGGAATGGTTACCACAACAGCAACCTGGAATTTTAATCTGGTAGTAAAGGTCAAGACAGATCACAGGCTTCAGGTCCTCTTCAATCTCAAAGTTAGAGAGCACCCCCCAAAAAAGCATGAAGATGAAGGGCTGACCTAACCCCAAATTGCATGCTCTAAGACAGTGAAACTGTAACACATATGCGTTTGGGTGGAATGTTTTCAAATTTGTCCACAAATGTATAAACTATCACTAAACCAGATAAATGGAACCTTGGGTGTGCGGAGGTGGGAAAATGCACTCAGTCTCATGAACGTGGTGAAATGCCCAGAAACGTGCTGGGTACAGCTGGTCTAACTAGGAGAGGAGTGGCACACACAGTGATTCATTTTAAGTCAACGGCTCTGTCAGCGCCAGGGGGTCTATCTTTGATTCAAAGTACATCGATGCAATGGCAGATATTAGCGTAAAGAGCACCTCACTCAACCCCTGCAAGTGTGACTTGTCTGATTTCCACCACGGGGAGAGAAGGGGTGTGAATAACTGCCTGCAGTTCCATTCGTGAGCTCATCTGACAGCCGCACAATTCACTAAGGAACCCAAGTGATATCTAGGCTCGATTTTATATATGATGCAGCAAAGGCCTGGGGAAGCACCAAGTGACGTCATGAAGTCACATGGCAAGGAGTGAGGAAGCTGGGATCTGAGCTGCCCCACTTTCTGGCTCCCAGGACTGGGGAGAGACTGGATATAACAGTATGTGTAGAAACCGAAAGCCTCATGGGATTAGAAAGCATGATAATTATTAGCAGTGTTCTTTTCCTTCATACTTAATGATTAATGATTATTCAACTGAAATGTGATGCCAGTGTGGCAGGTATGGTAGAAGAGCTAAAAGTGCGTGTTTTTTTTAGGATTTTATTTATTTATCTGACAGACAGAGATCACAAGTAGGCAGAGAGGCAGGCAGAGAGAGAGAGGAGGAAGCAGGCTCCCTGCTGAGCAGAGAGCCCAATGCGGCGCTAGATCCCAGGACCTTGGGATCATGACCTGAGCCTAAGGCAGAGGCTTTAACCCACTGAGCCACCCAGGTGCCCCTGAGTTTTTTTGTTTTGTTTTGGTTGTTGTTGTTGTTTGACACAGAGAGAGATCACAAGTAGGCAGAGAAGCAGGCATAGAGAGTGGGGGAAGCAGGCTCCCTGCTGAACAGAGAGCCTGATGCAGGGCTCAATCCCAGGATCCTGAGACCATGACCTGAGTTGAAGGCAGAGGCTTAACCCTCTGAGCCACCCAGGTGCCCTAAAAGTCTGAGTTTCAAAATCTAAGAATCCTAGAGTGAAATTCTAGCTCTTTCACTAACTAGGTCTGTGATCCTGAGCAAGTCATCCAACTGCTAAGAGGAAAACTCCTCTGCAAGGTTGGTTTACTGTTATGAAGCACTGTAGGATGAAGGGGAACAGGGCAGGCCAGGTCCCCAGGATTGGGACTAGCGGTGGCTGTGCAGATGTGGCTGTTTGGGGTGAGAACCTGGCAGGGACAAGCCTGGGAGTGGTAGAAAGGGCATACAGAAGGTGGCTGGAAGTGGTGGCTGGAATGACCCAAGTTCACATACAGTCTCTGTGCTTCCTTTCTCACTGTACTACAGGATACACAAAATTGATTTTGGAGACACCTAGAATAACCTTTTCAATTTCCACGTATCCTAGAGAATTTCTAGATATTATGAGTGTGAGGGACTTTGGGAAGATTTTTCTCTTGAAAATCTAAAAGTAACTTCACATTATTACAATATTGAGATCCCAGTCTGGAATTTTAAGAAGTGGCCAACCTATGGAGAAATGGGGTTGGTCCTGAAGCTGGGCAACAGAGGTGGCAGAACTATAGGCTGGCTTCTGGGTAAATCATTACCTTCCACCATCACCACCCCCTTCCTAGATCCCCCTTTCCCTGAGCTAAGGACCAGGCAGTGTATTAAGGGATACACTGGTGGATACTGGGTGCCAAGATCCCAGGGGTTTGCAAAGAAAAGATACTGTGTTCATTTGGATTTACAAGGCGTACCATCCCTCTGTCCCTCTGGGTCCCCATCTTGGCAGCATATTTGGAGATGTCTATCGAATAGCTTTGAGACCTTCTCCTGCTCAGGCCCTCTTTATGGACATGGATGGATGAGCCACAAAGAAAGGCATTTGTCAGATTTTTCAACTGATTCTTCAGCTGGAATTGTGCAAGCATCTGCAGTATTCTACCAATACTGTTCCCCACTTGTCAGTAGAATGGAAGGCGCTTTTAGCAGCTCTGGGAAGGTGTCAAGAGCAGACCATTTAAACACAGTGCTCCCAACAATGTAATTGTGGCAGATGAGCTGGCTGTTTGTGAAATGCTTGATAAAATGGAAAAGAAGAATGAATAGTTTAGAAGCAGGGCAGATACTCCTTCGCAGCTACTCCAGCCTCTGCTGGGTTGGTTTGCTTGTTTCTTTTTAATTTCTGGGAATGATCTAGAGGCTTGTCTATACTGTGGCTATTGTTTCTTTGCCTGGAAGACTAGTCGGCACTCTGGTTGATGTGCTCCAGCTCTGTGGCCATCGGGGGGATCTGAGGACAAGGCAGCATGTTCTAATGGGCATGCAGAACTTTGGGGTTCTAGCTCCAGCTCTCTCATCCTTAGCTAGGGGACATCGGGCAAGGATTTCCCCCAAACCCAACCTGGTTTCTTTTCACCTGGGGCTAACAGGATTGCTGTGATACCCATGTGGGGCCAACACATTTTGTGAGGGTCTTTAGGACAATGAAAGACAGGGGTGCCTGGGTGGCACAGTTTGTTGAACATCTGACTCTTGATTTCAGCTCAGGTCATAATTTCAGGGTCATGAGATTAAGCCCCACATTGGGCTCCACACTCGGGGTGGGGAGTCTCCTTGGAGATTCTCTTTCTCTCTCTCTCTGTCTCCCTCTATCCTTCCCCCCACTTGTGCTCATACTCACTCTCTCTCTCTCTCTCAAATAAATAAAAAAAATTTAAAAATCATAGTGCACAGGAAGGTAGCCTTGGTTGTAGCTACATTCAATTATACAAGTAGAATTATTTCATTCTGGTGTTTTCCACCTGCGTTACTTCCTTCACTCCCAGTTATTGTTCAAAACATCAAAGAGAACTTGGGGTTGGTTGATCACATTGGGAATAGTTTTTAACATTATTCCACAATGAAGACATAGAAAAACATTTCGATTATCAACCAAGTTGGTAAGCATGAAAGGCCATGGTTGAGCTTCTCATAAAAATAGACCTAAGTATCAGCTGACTTCTGTTGGCTTTAATATGGCAAAATGGAGCTTTCTGGAAGGAGAGAGAGATGCTATTCCTACCACAGGTCACAGAAATTGGCCTCCCAGAGATTTGACATGGTGGTCTAAGTCCCCTTAGAGTCACAGATCCTTCTGCCTCTCTGAAGAAAGCATTCTATAGGCATGATGACACAACTGAGCTGTTGGCCCTGAGTTGAGGACAGACCCGTGCTCACCTACACAGTGTCCATGTCCACACATGCAGTATTAAGATCTAATACTTTCTCTGATCTAAACCAAACCGACAGCTACCATTCTGGTCTGTAGCTGTGGTCAGTCCACTTTAGCCTAATGCCTGGGCAAGATCACAACTGAATGGAAATCAGTAGGGACATCTCCAGTGTCCATGGAATGGCTTTAGTGTAGGTTAAGGGCATGTGCTCTGAAGTCTGTCTTGTTCTGGCTTTGTACTGTAGCTCTTTGGGCAACTCATTCAATGTCTCCGAGGTTTGGTTTTGCCCCTGTAGCATTAAACAAGGTGACTCCCACAGGCTTGCTATCAAGAGACAAACTGCCTGGCACATAGTGGACACTCAGTTGATATGGCTTAGTTGAGATACTGGTGTCATCAGTGTGAGTGTAACCTTCACTGGGAGCTCCTGGAGGGAAAGATGTGTGAATTTACCACAAGGCTTCACCCCAAGCTTTACACAACAGTGGCTTCATGCATTTTTGTGGAAAGGAAAGAAAGCCTGAATGAATGAATAAAAATGGATGCAAATCAGGTGGAAAAAAAGAGACACTTGACTTTTCCCTGAGAAAAAGAGAGGGAGACGTTGGGTTTTAATTACAGATTCTCACAATCCACCAGAAACAGATGAATCTTGGGCACGTGAACAACACAGAAATCAAATCTGATCTTTCAAGATTTATGCTCACTGTGCAAAGACATCTCTGTTTTGAGCTTCTGTCAGGAAAGTGGAAGCCCACTCCTCCCGCTGAAGAAGCCTCACTTTTCAGTCTTGGCGCCTGTCAAGCACCAGCAGCTTCAGTGCTTCCTGACATGAACATTCCAAATGCCAATATTGCTTGTTGTCCCATTAGCCAATACACAATCCTCAAAATAAAATCCTCTCAATGTCTGATTACTCTTCTTAAGGACCTCATGCTGATTCATTTCAAACTGTGAATTACCTTTAATTCACAGCTTGAACAGGCTGCCAAATTTTGTTTTCTCTGCTCCCAGGTGGCTGTCCCGGATGTGGTGGAGAACATCCAGAAAAATATTAAGTCCTTAGGAAAAGCTGGCAAGATCCGAGATGCAGGGCCTACAAGACAGGCTCAAAGCAAGAGTTGGCAGGCATCTTGGCCTGAAAACTGGAATGGCTACAACTAGTAAAAGCCGTCAAGATGATCTACCAGGTCGTCAGGGCAGTTGAGTTGGGTGTTCGTAAGCTTCACACTCCTCAATAGCAGATCCAAATTCCAAGTGCCAAATCATGGATTTTGATTAAGAATTCATCTGATTAAGAAAATCACAGCCCCGGGACACCTGGGTGGCTCAGTTGGTTAAGCAGCTGCCTTCGGCTCAGGTCATGATCCCAGTGTCCCGGGATCGAGTCCCACATCGGGCTCCTTGCTCAGCAGGGAGCCTGCTTCTCCCTCTGCCTCTGTCTGCCTGTGCTCGCTGTCTCGCTCTCTCTCTCTGACAAATAAATAAATTAAAAAAAATTAAAAAAAAGAAAAAAAAAAAGAAAATCACAGCCCCCATCCCCCTGCCTCACGACACAGTCGCTTTGCTACCAGAGTTGTAGCTAAAAAGCAGACCAAACATCTACTTATGGAAGAGTGTATGAAATTGCTGGAGATGTGGGCTAGTGTTCCACAAGAGACCCTGGTGGTCCTTGAATCTCAAATCAGATTTTTCAACGAGGAAATTTTAGATAGGATGGTCAGGATTGTAATGAACGTGAAGGGTTTTTTTTGAGGGGGTTAAAAAATCCAAAATTCACCTGAGAAATAATATAATGCTTGTTATTGGTTATAGTAAAGTGGAAAACATTCTAATAGTCTTTGTAGTCTCTGTGGTAAGGAACTCTTCCTACCACATAGAGAAAAGTTTAGAAATCATGTTTTATTTAAGGCAATTTTGAGCAGGTTTGGCTATAACTAACTTCAACCATCCAAGTCTTCCCCGTTCAACATGCTGAATGGGTTGTTCTGAATCCCTGAACTCATGAACACCCACGAGAAAGGGCGCCATGGTGGGGAGGGAAAGAGGCCTGCCTTCAGGCTCGCCTGCCAAGGAGCAGTATAACTCACTTTGCCCTTCTGGGCCCTCATAGCCAAAATGTTTCCTTTTCCTCCTACCTAGCACTACCTTCAAGTATCCATTCGTATAGTGTACATACCCATCCCCTGCAGGGGAATGGAGACTGGCCACAACTAGTCTGTCTCTGTGAGGCCTTCCATCAAGTCTCCGGGTTCATGGCTGGGATGTTTGGAAACCTGTAGCTAAGACTGTAAGTGAAAGAACTGGTTTTATGGCAAGAACAGCATTATGGCTACATCTGCCTCCATATTGGGCTTTTATGGAAACCATCCAGATGTTTGAGAGAGCAGGGCTTAAAACACAGGAGTGGCTTGATTAAAAGGGGGTCTGGAGGGTTTCCAACTGGACAGGGTCCAGATGCTAACAACCACGTATAACAAAGGCGCTGGATACTTGGAGCTTATATCTTCTCAACAGCGCTCACAAAATTAGCTGACTTCAAGGACCGAGTACACAGATACACTTGAGTACATGGATGCTGTCTGAAAATGCTTCTCAGGGCAACTGAATTTATCTTATCTGTTCCTATTTAGGATGGCTTGTAAAAGACCAACAAGGTCATGCATTTTTGTAAAGCCACTGTACTGACAAAGAATTGACAAGATATTATAAACTAGATGAAGCAATCCAACTCGACAAAGACAGTTCAAGTTCTTTGGGTTTGGTTTCAGTTTTCTCTTCCATCAGTCCTTAATGGCTCCATTAAGAAACTAGAACGTAACACAATGTCTGGTGTGTACCTTCAATCCTGAATCTCGTAATGGAAATAAATGGATCTTTCAGAAGCAGAATGGACATGATAATTCCACACAAATATATGAGTCTACAGTACTGAAAAATACAGTTTGGCCTTCAGATGCCCATGACCTACCCTCTTTTGGGAGAGGGACCTTTTTTAAGAGACTAGAAATTCCACTGGATTTAGAATCCCTGGGTGAGGCCTGTTCTAAGACTGACAGAGGTGGAGGGAAACAAAAACCATTGGGTCTTCTTCCTTCTAGAACTTATTAAGGATAAAAGGTAAAGGCACTTTTATGTTGTTAAGTCTAATTACTAAAGAGTATAACTTTTTTTTAGAGTGTAACTGTTTACTTTTGAATTCTGACAAGTGTTTGTGTCTATACCTTTATGTGTATACACATAGCTCATTAATTTGCTGAATTTCCCCTAGGGACCTCTATCTGTATATTTTGAAATAAAAAGTTCCTCCATAATTTACCTCATATTATCTGAATCCTATTATCTGAATCAGTGCTTTCCCCCCAGTACTATAACTACCATGGAAGAGAGAAGCAAAGTCAGATCTTGGAACTCCCCTTGTCTAATGCTCTTGCCTAATAGGCAGTGAGAGTTCTAGACAGAGTGGGTAGGACGGCACCCCATGGATGGACATCCCATAAAAACCATTGTATGGCAGTGAAATCTGCTGAGCAAGGAAAGACCCCGTTCTCCAAAAGCCAGTCAGACTGCTGGGGTCAGACCCAGAGAAAGTGTGGCTGTCAGGAACACAGAGAGAGCCTGGCGGGTTCCCAGTTTGGATTTGGACATACTTAGATCAGTGCTTTTGAACCTGCTGCCCATGCATGCAGTCCTTACAAACAATCCAGGCCCAAATGGAAAGTCTGCCTTTCTTCAGCTGGGAAAGAGAAGCAAAAATGAGGAAAACTAATAATGTCTCCCAGTAATTAAGGGTCTCTGCTTTGCAAGACTCTCTACTCTCTCACTGCAGTAAAGTGGCAGGAGCATATCCAGGATATCTGCCAGTCTCGGGAAGGTGTCTCTCCTGAAGCAGGGGCCAACTTCAGGGCTGTTTCCCACTCAACTCAAGCCACCAGTGACTATCTACACACAGAAAGTTCTTAGTTGCCTGGAGGATTACCCTACCACATGGAAAATACCAGAAGCTGTCTTGAAAAGCACACAGTAGTAAAATAGGGGAGAGTAATAGAAATGGCTAAGCAGATAATAGTTTGGAAGCTAAAAGTAAAAATAATAAACCCACACCCTACAATAAAGAAGGGAACTTATTCCAGCTCAAATCTGATGGACAACACTTGGCCCTTAGATCCAGTAGCTAAAAAAGAGAGCAGGTTATTCATAAAGTGGACTCAGCACCTTCCAGCTTTATCGACGCTTCCCATAGAGAACCTTGGTCCTACTGAATTATGCAATATACCCCTGTGCTATGAAATGCCGTTTTCTGGAAATGCAGCTTCTAACTATAAATAATCACAATTGACGAGTTTATTTCTGTTAGTTACAAACTTGAAATATTGAACTTTATGGTCTATATGGAAATCAGCATATTTCACAGCAGGAGCCTAATACTCTTGCTTTAGGAGTAAGATCATTTTCCAGTGGAAAAATACTTTTATATTTTTTCAACTCTGGAAATCCGTGTTGATTTCCTAAATGCTCAAGTGTGTGTGCGTGCACACGCGCGTGTGTGTGTGTGTATGTGTGTGTATTAATTTTATTGACATTTTAATGGGAAAAGGGCAAGGTATGAAAATAAAACCTATTGTTTACTAGAATCACAAAATCACAAGGGGAAGGGCAATTCAAGATGCAATGAATGGAAAAGCTGAAATGAACAATATCAAAGATGATTTGGATTTCCATGTTTCCACATAATTTGGTCCTTAATTCAGGGTTATGGCTTTATTTTCCCTCTTCCTTACTTTTTTCTCACTTCTTTAAATGAGAGTTCTTGGTTGCTGAAATTGAACTTGGAATGAGAAGGCACAGATCAGGCCAGAAAACCAAACAATAGGATTGATGATGGGGCCAGGGCTCTGGGGGCTTTGCTGTTCAGCAGAACTAGGAACACAGAAACGCCATTGTCTTTCTTAGAGCCGCAGTCTATTTAGGAGTCATTCCCAGTTGTTTTAGGCAATTATTTGCGATCTTCCAAAAGGTAAGTGATTTACTTCAAGTGTGTCCTTAGACCACTTGAATGTCATAAATTATTTCATTTCAAAAATTTTCAAGTTATGTGACTATTACTCACATAGAAAAGCTGACTTTCATTTTCCATTACTAGGAATAGAAGTTGTGAGAGAAATACTCCCTTGATACATTCTTGGACAAATGGATATTACAAAATCTACAGTAGTTAATCTGAGAAAACTGGTTTCTCCTTACCCCTCCTTCAGTTAGCATTAATAACAAATGAAGACAGTGCTGAGAGAATCACAGGGCCCTGGCTTCTGAACTTTAACCCAGCATCATGTAATCTCTTATTCCATCTCTTCCTGGCTCTCCTTGCTTATCTGTAATATACAGTCATCAGATGACGTGCAAACAGCAAGGTCTCAGGCTGACTGGCCATAACAATCCACTCAACACTTCATGTTCCAACATGGCTGCTGAGATGTATCCTTTCTTCATCTTAGCCGGTCACCCAATCCCAACTGAATATCATGTATGATGAGGTCTGTGGTGGAAGTTACATAATGTTCAGACAACTAGTCAAGAATCACAGGTGTTTTCATATTCCAGGTATTATTAATCCAGCCTGTATTTACCTCACTAGAGAGTCTAATGGTGGCCTCATTCATTTTTACTGTTACTCGTTTATTGTAGGAGATCTTGTTCTCCTCTCTAATCTAACTCCATATTATTGTAAGCCAAGGTTCCTATTTTTGAGGAGCAGGAGAGAGAACAAGATTCACTCAGCACTGAGACAATGTTTCCTTGCCAAATGCCCTTGAAGAAGCCTGATTTGGAAACCCAAGTACTCACGCCTCCAGTGATACTAACTTCGTAGAAGCTCTGCTGGTTGGGTCACTCCACTCTGAAAAGAAAGGGCACATGCAATTACTACCCACATTTCCTAGTGTCAAATGATCACTCTGAATGAAATCGGTCTTCAAACATGCAGTCCTTCCAGTTATACACACAGTCGCGCACACATGCACGTGCATACACACACCCACACTCATATATAAATCACAGATGAAAAAGTAAAGGAACCAATTTGATATATCACAATATGACTTTTTGCCACTGTCAATTCATGTTTTCATGATATCAGGTAGGAAAGAGAAGAAAGTAGTGGAGGAGATGACATGAATGTTTGGACTAAATATAATTTTTTTAAAAACACCTACTTTGTAAGGTGAATCCTGGAGTCAGGTGTTGGGATTCCTATAAGGAGGAACACATGAGACAAGTATTAGTGAAATACTACAGAAGGAACAAAAGATGTATTTGTTATTGTTGAAGGCAAAACTTGCCTAGTGTTCGCCAAAAAGAAGACACTCTTAACAATTCCATTAAGTCGGCTTCTATCCCTAGGTCTATTTGAAGGATAAACATTTGCTAGTCACACTTGCCATAACATGACCATAACTGCCATTCCATCAGACTGATGAAATGTGTGCAACATGGGAATGAATGACCCACATGTGTGAAATTCAAGTGTTTAATTTCTCACTTAGCTAGCAATGATGTCTCTAAAGAAGGAAAGGGGCTCTGGTTCAAACTAACAAATGATCCCGGTTTTTGTTGAAGTGTAAACAAGACCAAAATTAATAGATGTGCTCAGTTGCTCCCTTTTATAGGAACAACTCCAATTTTCTACCATAACTGTGATACATACACGATAGATGGATCTCATTTTCATAAGACTTCATTACAAATTTGGTGAAGTACAGGAAGCCATTTGAAATATGCGAGTGGAGCACATTATTTAAAGGGATTTAGATTTGATTTTAAAGTCACCCTGCACGCAACTCATTCACTGATTTTGAGAAATACAGATGTGTACACATGGTGCTTTCTGGGAGCATGGCACACCTGTGTGGATCCTGCCCAAACTCGAAGGCAGAAGCACTATGACAATGGACAGGGCATGCGTGGCACCATGGGGACAGAAGGGAGAGCACTGACTACAAGACAAGAGCTTCAAAAGGGACACAACGAATTCAAGGAAATACAAGAATTGGTTATGTCCACTGCTGCTGTAAGTAATCTAGTTTTGAAACCTAATTTTGCCACCCTATACAAGGAAAAACAAAATCACAGCACCATTTGTCTTTAAGAGAAGTAATCAAGAACAAAAATGCTGTGCCTTCATGGCCAGTGAATGTTTTGATCTATTTAGCATGATTTTGTTGCTAAGGAGACTTCGCTTCCAGCAAGATCGCCACTCCAGAAGACTACCATAAACTCCACATGAGATGGAAAAGGCTTCTCAAAGGCTTCTCTACCCTCCCTTGATAGAGAACTGACTTTTGACAGAAAACTCTAACATGGATGGCCATTTGATTCCCAATCCTTAGCAAATCATAGATGGCGAGGAAGTGGAAACTGTCCTAGAGGCACAGCCACTGGGAACACTGAGACATGAAAACCAACAGCAAAGGGGGCCAAAGAAGATAACACAGCCAAGTTAGAACTTAACAAAGCACGGGAGTCTATGGCTATTTAATATAGAGGCAGGCATTCCTACCCATCTTAATAGCTCCTGAGGGCATAATTACAACATAGTCCAATAACCGGTGCTCATCATAATGTCTAAGTTATCAAGAAAGACGAAAGCATGTTTAGTAGAATATTTATAAGAAGTCAGAAAAATATTAATTACATCTCAAAATAATTTGTATTACATGATTCCTATGGAGGGATGGGCCTTTGGTTATCCAAGAATTTTGATTGCCCAGAACACCTCATTTCTTTCCCAGGATGCCAAATAAATGAGGGGTTCATCATTTGTATGCCTTTCACTATATACAATATTTCTACCTGTTATTTTTTACAAGGGATTTCATTACAATCATATGGGGCAAATCTGGGCTCATATACCACTGGGAATCAAATGACAAGTTCTGAAGTCAAATAAACCAAATACTTGGTTAGAGAGTGACACATGCAGCTAGCCAGTCCCTGTACTGGTTTCAGGAAGATGGCCTGAAGTTTTCATCTTCATCCCAGTATTCTGGACTTTAGGCCCGAGCAGTCAGTTGTTCAAGGCACTGGGGCAGTGATTTATTAAATGAATTTGAGGATTGCATTATTTATTGCATTTGGGTTACTGGAGTTATACATTCTTGATACTTTTTTTTTTTTTAAGTAGGCTCCACACCCAACATGGAACTTGAACTCACAACTCTGAGATCAGTAGCTGGATGCTCCTTTGAGTGAGCCACCCAGGTGCCCCTTTATTACTGTTTTTAATGTTAAGCTGCATAAGACTTTTTAAAACCAGAATTCCAAACAAATGAAACACCTTTGGATAACACCCAAGTTACCGTACAAACACACCCAATCCCAACTGGAAATAGCTTGGCTGTGTGAAAACTCTGCATTGTTCATGCCATAATTGTTGATGCCCATAATATAATTTTTTTAAAAAAGAGGCCTGACTTTGATCTGTGTGTTTCTTTCATAGACATGTCACATAAGTAATTTTAGTAACAGAATATAATGATATCCAACTGTTTTCACAAACTTAAGTGAGAATATTTTCAGTAATAACTGTGAGGATAAGCCCACAGTCAGACACTCCCACAGGATCTTGGTCCAGAGCAGTGACTGGCAAAGTTTTCCTGTAAAGGGAAGGATACTCAAGATTTTAAGCTTTGGGGTGGGTGGGGCATATAGTCTCTGTCACAAGTACTCAACTCTGTCACTGCCCTGCAAGAGCAGTTGCAGCTGATATGTAAATGAATCAGTGTGGCTGGATTCCAAGAAAGCTTGAGTTATAGACTCCAGAGTTGGATCACCTCTGAGAAGCCTTTCCTAAACTTCCCCTGAGGACACTATCAGTTCCCTCACTTCTGCTCAGCAATGTACTCCCTTCCTTGTGAGTCCTTTTATTCCTTCTGAGAAAAGGGCATTTTCAATTTGGAATGTGAGCATAAATTTCAGTAAGTTGGGAATTTTCAACTGTGTCTGTTTTTGTAAGTCTGCAGACTCACTGACTCTCTGAGCTGAAAACCCCATGGAGATTATATGGTACACACAGGTGTGCGTGCTCAGACACACGCACAGATAGCATAGATGGGGAAACTGAGGCTCATAAGAACTGAAGCTGGACCATCTGGCTAGCGATTGGCAGAGCCAGGATTAAAAGCAGCCAGGTCTGCAGCCCCCAAGGCAATTCTCTGGCTCTAACATGAATGTACGATATGGATGCTTTCCGAGAGGATGGTGTCACCTGGGTCCGGCACGAGTGCTGAGGGAAGGGGGGCACCTAGACAAGTGTATTTACTGTACATGGCCATGTTTTGGAAAAAGGACTTTGAACCAAGGCATCTGTAAACCTGTGTGATAAACACATTGTTATAACACCTGAATCGAGAGGCTGGTTTGCTGATTTATTAGCTGGGTGATTCAGAGCACATTATTTTACTTTGTGCCTCAGTTTCCTCATCTGTGAGTTAGGGAGAGTTGAATTACCAATCTCTTTGGGTTTCAATGAGGATTGAATTATTTACTAGATATGATGTGCTTAGAATGAGGCGATCCACATCACAGCATTACGGTGTTGATGTACTTTTCTTTCAAACCAACATTTTGGCAGGAACCAAGTGAAACAAAAGAGTGGGTGTGTATCCATCCTGGTTTCACCATTTCATGCCAGTTGCCTATACTTTTATCATGGGGTCGATGGGAGCACAGATAATTGGCAGAAAATGCAACTCGTGCTTGATTCCAAATTGTGCACTTACTACAAAAGCCCATTTAAACAACCAGTTCTATTGTATATACTTGTAAATGTCAAAATTGCAACTTGCACAAATTATCTCCAAAATTGGAGAACACAGCTGAAAACACTGCAATTGCTGAACCAGGGATGGATTCAACGCCTGAAATGTATGGATGGATCCCTTGGCAGGGATGTTAGGGAGAGGACCCCAAGCCCAGAGCAGCCTAAGGAGGGGCAGTGGGAGTGCAAGAGTGAATGACACACACACCAGACCTGGAAAGAGAGGGTTGCTGCTCACTTATTTCTGACCCCTTTCGAATGTGGGCAGGGATTACTAAATGCAATTTTGGCCAATGTTGTTAAAACTCATGACCTTAGAGGCCAAAGGATGACTGGGTTCCTCCTCCTACAAATAGTCTAAATTCCCTGACTGGTACTCAAGGTCTTTTACAGAGATGCACTCATTTGCCTGGGGTTCAGATCTCTCTCCACTTCCCATCACATAAACTCTGAACCAGCCACTTGAGACCACATCAGTATGGATCATGCCATGATCCTACATCTTCTCGTGCCTTAGCTCATCCTGTTCTGCAGTGAAGTGTTCTTCTTTCCAGTCCTTCTCCACCTGTCAAAGTTATAGGCATCCTACAAATTCTGCCACCTCTCTGAGCACTTCCTCAACACCCAGGGACTGTTAGATACTTCTCTGAACCTCCAATTCTCTGTGAAGACACTTCCTGCACTGTTTGGTCATTTAGCCGATAACCCATGGAGCGTTTTTCTTCATCCCTAACTTTAAGTCTTATTATATGACCTCAGAAAATGGTTTCTGGATAAATGGATGGATGGATGGATGGATGGATGGATGGTTAATTGGATGGAAGGAAGGAAGGGAGAAAGACATTACTTTTTCTTTTAAAGCACGTTAGAATAGCCATGGTGATTTCAGCATTTTAAAAACTGATGGTGAGAAAAAAATCTTACTGGGAGCAGGTGAGGAAAAAAATTAAACATTTGAAGTTCTATGAATATGATGTGTTGGCATGTAAAGATCTGTGTGCTTGTGAGCAAGGACGGGAAGGTGATAAACAAAATTGAAAATCAACCCATTAGGGTAAGAGTATAGGTTTTTTAATTTAAAAAAATCTTGGATGTTGTTACATCACCTAGTTGGTCTTCTTAAATGGATGAGCTCATTCTTGTGATTCATCAGTTCTGGGCACAGTAACTTGGAAACTTGGACAGTGACAGGGCTCGAGGTAGTACAATATACAGGCCAGCGTCTGTGTATATATGCTCTTAAAGACTCTCTTTTGGGGGGCACCCGGGTGGCTCAGTAGGTTAAGCTTCTGCCTTAGGCTCAGGTCCTGATCCTGGGATCCTGGAATTGAGCCCATTATCGGGCTCTCTGCTCAGTGGGGAGTCTGTTTCAACTTCCTTTGCTCGTGTTTTCTCTCTCTCCCTCTCAACTGCGCACTCTCTCTCTCTCTCTCTCAAATAAATAAATAAAATCTTTTAAAAAAGACTCTGCTTCAGGAAAAAGGAGATTTATATTAACATTTCAAGGGGCAAGAAGAGGTCTGGATTTTTGTAAAGATTTTATTTATTTATTTTAGAGAGAAAGGGTAAGCAGGAAGAGGAGCAGATGGGGAGGAAGAGAGAGGGAGAAAGAATCTCAAACAGACTTTGTGCTAAGCATGGAGCCCAATGTGGGGCTTGATCTCATGACCCTGAGACCATGACCTGAGCCGAAACCAAGAGTTGGATGCTCAACTGACTGAGCCACACCGACACCCTGAGGAAGTCTAGATTTTATAGCACTAGAACACCGAGGCCATCGGTATTTTTAAGACTCCAATTGGAAGATTGGTACAACTGAAATAAGATAAAGGAAAATGGAGGTAGCAAGAGAATTGACCTGTCCTGGGATGCAAAGTGAGTTCTTCTCGGAGTTTCCGGAAGTATGCATGGCAGTGAGAGGAGCAGGCCAGGAATGGGTCATCTCCTGGTGAGGAAAAACAAAGAAACTTTATTTTGGGGCACTTAGCAAATCAAATACTTTCTTGGCACTAAATATAGTAGGGTCCTTTATAAATACTTAAGGACTCAGCTGGCCTTATTTGTTTTCAGGAGAACTTAAATCAATGCCATCTGCTCCCCTGCCCCATCCTGGTTCTGGAAGCCTATCTATGACACAAGGGACCATCTGACATCCACTCCCACAGAGCCAGGAACAGGGAACTCACTAAGTCTTGAAGCAGTCTGTCCCACATTGAGACAGACCTATCACACTATTCCTCCTGGTTGTGAGCTAAAATGCCTGTCTCTCAGGAGTCACTCTCTAAGGATCGTACGTTGGAACCACACAGAACATATCTCATCTCCTCTTCTTTGGCATGGCAAGCCTTCAGCTGGTGGAAGACAGCAATCCTATCCCCTGGTGCTGCTTTCTCTAGTCTGAGACATTTGTAGCTTCTTTATTCATTCATTGGGAACCTTTAACTTTTCTTCTAATGCTTGGGTTCTGCATTCTGTCAACTCTCCTAGGTGCTTCTAGGAGGGTCTTCTGATGGCCTGGGGCTCTTCCAGCTCCTGGTATTCTGTTTCCCATGTGATCTGCCCAGCTCAGCAGAGGGGGGGCAGTATAGTCACTACCTTTGCTCCCTCCCTCTGGATACTCTGATACTCCTTTCCTTTGGAGGAGCCTCACAGTGAAAAGGTTGGGCATGTGTCGTTGATTTTTCCATGCAAAGACAAGGCTGCTGAGGAGAATTTGTTCTCATTCACAGAGAAGGTTACTATGAGATTGGTAGTGCCATTCTGCCCAGCCAGACACAGGGTGCTCCTGTGAGTTCGAGTCTCAACATAGGAAGGAGAGGTCCCTGCAGTTCCCACTCTCCATTATCAACAAGGGCACCTTCTCGATTCCTTCAAACTCCCAGTTTGAAAAGAGCTGCTGTTCAAATCTTGCTTGAGTCTTAGGGCTTGTGGCCAACATGATTTACCCGAAGAAGAAGGGTGACTAAATCATAGGTCCAAGGTCCCAGCACCAGGGATGACACAGTTTGTGAAGCAGGAGCAGACCTGCCTGTGTTGCACTCATCAGACACTATGGTGTAGAAACACTCAACATAAAAAAACAGTGCAATAATGGACAAAAAGGAGAGCTTTGGGGAGGAGTGAAGAGGATCAAAGTTTATGAAAGGTCTTTTTTTTTTTAAATGAGCCAGTTACATAACACTTTCTCCCCATCTTTACGGGTAACATAATTAGTCATTTCAAAGGTAATATTAATAAGAACTCTCAGGTAGCATTAAAACGTGTTCCCCCCCTTCTATAATTACCCAGTTCAAAAAGAGCCTTTGATGTATGAAGAGCTACTTCATGGATTCATTCACAGCAGCAGTGCTGAAGCAGAATTCGTAAGTATGATTCAGACAAGGGCTGACACAGATTGGAGTCTACCTAGCACTATTTAAAAGGAGGCGCTAAGGACATTAAAAATGCATATGAGATTTAGAGGGGATGCTTAACCTACTTAAGAGAGAGACTATTTTCAAGTGTTTTTGAGTTGTGCATTTGTATGCAGTTGATAACATTCCTATGCTACTTCTGCATTCATCAACACTGGCCCAAAGTAACTCTCCGTGACAAGAGTTGGAAGCCTAATTCTAATTCTAATAAAAGGATTTATTTTACATTTTAGGTGTTTTCTTTTACTGATGAAGGTTGGTCTTCTCCAAAATCTGTCCCACATAAAACATACAGGTCTTATTTAGCTAAGGGGCAGGAAGGCCCCTGTTGGGATCAGCAACTAGGCAGTGCCCCTGGGTTTTTGTAAAGGTGTTTCAGGGGCGCCTGGGTGGCTCAGTGGGTTAAAGGCTCTGTCTTCGGCTCAGGTCATGATCTCAGGGTCCTGGGATCAAGCCCCGCGTCAGGCTCTCTTCTCAGCAGGGAGCCTGCTTCTCCCTCTCTCTCTGCCTGCCTCTCTGCCTACTTGTTATCTCTCTGTGTGTGTCAAATAAATAAGTAAAAATCTTTAAAAAAAGAAAATGTGTTTCAGACACCTGAAAGGATGAACTCCCTCCTCAGAGGTGTACCCCCCTCCCCAAGGTCATCTGAATTTACTCTGTGGCAGAATGGGGTTATCTCAAATCACTGTCCAAGCATGCCACATTGCTGGCCAGGCCACATGGAACCACGACTGCGTTTGCATTTTCATCAACTGATTCTCTATTGGAAATGTGAGATTTCAGGAAATGGCAAGCCAATTCTGTGTTACCACTGATGCATTTGATTAAAGCACAGAAGGTGTAGTTGAAAGGCATATAATTTCCTGAAAGGCTATCTTCAGCAAGAAACTTTGGTGCAAGTTCTTTCACTTCTCAAAATGAGCTAGACCTGTAAAGTGTGAAAGGCTCACAGCAGATTTTCCATTGTCATCCTTTTCATTTACACTTGAAGTATATTAACCTATTTTTATGTTCTTGCTATTCTCAAGATAAGAACACCCATGCATCCCGATCTAACTATACTAAGTCTGCCTGTTCATCAGGTAGGGATGAGCACCTGCTGCAGAGTGTTGCCAAAGCTTCTACAACAGGCTCCAGAGCTGAGCACCCATGCTGAACACTAAGCACCACTCCCATTAACAACACAGATGTAGGCATGCATGCACATGAGATGGGTCTGAAACTCCTTCATCTCGAGGCTCCCTCAATCCTCCCCAAGAAAGAACTAAAGCAGAGGCTCATCTTGCCACTGGACGGTGGTAAGTGAATGCTGGGGACCAGTTCCAAAGCACACATTCTTTCCTCTACCCCAGATAGGTCGACTATTATTGTAGAGTTGACTACCATGGTTAATGGAGAAAGAACAAAGGGAGAAATGATGTGTTATCTTTCAGCATTTGACAAAGAATAGGTTTCACAAGCGACAGAGAGTTCTATGTTATCTCTAACCATGGGATGGATGCTTAAATTAGTGTGAACTGAAGACTTCAATGTCAAACCCAGAAAAATCAGAAAAGGCCCAATTTTCTTTTATTTTCTTAAAAGGTTTTATATGTTTGTTTGTTTATTTGTTTAGAGCATGAATTGGGGGAGGGACAGAGGGTGGCACTGAATCTCAAACAGACCCCATGCTGACCACAGAGCTCAATACAGGGCTCAATCCCATGGCCTTGAGATCATGACTTAAGCTGAAACCAAGAGTCAGACACTCAACTGACTGAGACACCCAGGCATCCCTCTCTTTCTTTCTTTTTTTTAAAGATTTTTTAAAATCTACTTGAGAGGGGTGATATGGAGGGGCCCAGGGAGAGAATCTCAAGCAGACTCCTCCTGAGCACAGGGCCCGACAGGGAGATCAATCTCCTGACCCTGAGATCATGACCTGAGCCAAAAATCAAGAGTTGGATGCTCAACCAACCGAGCCATTACAGTGGCCCAGATAAGGCCCAGTTTTTCCACGAGTGATTACTTCTATACCATATTATCCATATCATGGTTCATGGCTAGAACTCTGGTGAATCCAAAACAACTTGTGGGGAGAATCACTTTGTTGGACTTAGACACACAAGCTGGGTGTACCACTGGCTGAGGAGCAGAAGAAAGTCTGGGTTCCAGACTCTCCTAACACAGAGCTGTCTGGCTGGCTATTCTTTGTAGTAACTAGGATGTTGTCCTAGCCTTGTCTTCCTCAACTTTGTATCTCCAGTGCCTAGTATGTAGTGACTAGTTAATATGAGATATTATTATTATTAGTGTCTGAAGTTTCTGTGTTTGAATTAATAATAAGAATCTTAGCAAGATTCACCAAGCACTTAGAGTGTGCCAAGCACTCAGTTTCCACACTCAGTCTTTGTATGTTACAAAATAAAGAGGCAGGAGTTACCATCATACTCCTTTGGAGACACAAGAGATCAAGTGGCCTATCCAAGGCCACACAATCAGTAAATGGCTGGGTCTGTTTTGTTCTACTAACTTGTACCAAATATTAATTATGTATAAGACCCTGTGATCTAGAAAGAATACAAAGTCAAGCTCCTCCTCGAGAAGAGCTCACTCTGCTTATCATGCTAACCACCTCCCAAGGAGAATGTGCCCAGGTGCTGGAAGGCTTCATAGTGAAGGTGAGAGGAGCCGAGCGTGTGCACATACATGTGTGCATGTGTGTGTCTGCATGTGTATTCCTTTCAGAAGAACATCCTATGTGGTAGATGTTCAAGTGGTGTACATTTGGGTTAAACAGCATAACATAAATATTAAGGTCCTTACCGCAAAGATTTAACTAAAGAGATGATTAATTTTTTATATAACTATATTCATGAATGAAATGGTGGGATCTTACATATTTCATTATTGTTGTTAGAGTCAGAATGATCCCCCAAAGATCTTTGGACTAAGAGTAAGGAGAGTTTAACTCATGTCCCAGATTAGCAGAGAGCTACCTGAGTGACCCTGGTCAACCTGCTTGCCCTCTCTGAGCCTCAGTGTTCCTACCTGCAGCACATGGGCTTTGGCTGAGATGGCCTCCAGGGGTTCTCGCAGCTGTCCCCACTGTTAACCTCTGCTGCCATGTCTACAGGCCTGCCGCAAGGAAAAGGAAGCTACTGCACGGCTCAGGGGTCTGGACAGCATGGTGTTGAACATGCATAAGACCCGTCAGGACGAGCCCTGCAAGCAGACCTTGAGCACTGCCCGCATGAGCTTAGCAGACAGGCAGCTCAGGCTCTGTCCAGGCTCCAGCTGAGAGGGGCTCCATACACCTTGCCCCTCCCCTCTGTTGAAATGCGAAGACCAAAACAGCTGTAATTTGGGAAGTACAAATTCTTGTGATGAAGAATAACAGTGGGAGTAGCTGAGTGGTTTTAAAACACAAATATGATTGAACAGAAGAAGTCCACAAAATTAGGTTGGAGTTTATTTTCAGAGACTTAGACTTATGTGATCTTGGACTACAACTGCCATTGGGGGAGGGAATAGCTTTCTTCCTGTTTTTAGTGCCAGGAAGCATAATAGGAAAGTAAATACAGACACAGCACAATCCGGGGTGCCACAGGGCCTAAGGACACAGAACACTGGCACCTTCCTTACTCCAGAACTGACGACAACCTGAAACTAGGAACTCCAGTCCATGGGTCCCAGCTCTGCATGTGGGTGTGTTCACTAGAGTCCAGACTGCTTCTTCAAAGGGCCCTCCCTCCTCCAGAGCCAAACCCCATGTGTGTTGGGGGTGGATGGGTTCGAGGCTGTCAATAACTTACTGAAAAATCTAATTTGCTTGAATAAATGATTTAGAACCTTTTTACTCATGGGCCCTGATGGTTCTCTGAAGAGCCAGAAATGGGGAGCGAGGTGGAGTGAGGCATGAGGGTTGCTAGGCAGAAAGGGGCAAAGGCCCTTGGTGTTCCCCGTGGGGCCGGCCCCGGGGAATTGGGCATCAGGACAATTCTTCAGTCTACAATTCACTATCAATTGCTAACAGGCCTGCAGGAGGTTCTGCTTCTCCCAGGCAGGGGTTTTAGCACTGTTCTCTGCAGCAGCAGCGAGGCCAGCTGTTCAACAGGAAATGGACCATGGGTGCTGGAGCAGGCCTTGGCGTGGGGCCCCCACAGGGAGCCGAGCTGGGAGTTGGGAGAGAACCCACAGGGTGACTGTAGTCTGCACAGCCTGTCACTCCCCGTGCAGCCGGCGAGCATGGGACCCCTGCAGAAACATGCACCTGCCAGCTTCCCTTGGCAGGCTCCCCTTCCTAGCAGGCCCTGGGAAAACAAGGGCTGGAGGATGGAGCTCTTTGACCAGGGTCATAAAAGTTCCCATTCAAGGAAGCAGAGCACATGGAAAGAGCTACTGGTCAGTCTCTCTCTTTACCTTTCTCCTCTGGGCCCTCCCAGGATAGACACTGTGTTTCTCAAAATATTTTGTCCTAAAGATGCTCATACAAAATGGGCTGCTTACTTAAGATTCGAGAGCCTTTTTAAGCCTGGCCAGGCCACAGTCTCGAACAGGGACAGCACTTGGGAAATGAGATCCTAGTTTGGAGACTGGGAAGTGGCCACAGCACATCTTGGCATCAGGAAGGCATCCATCAAACCTCACACAGAACTCCAACAGCTAAGGGTGGGGGTGTGTTGTGTTATTGTATGCTAAGGAGGATTTATAGAGCAGAAGAATAAGCTCACACAAACTGTTGAGTACATAAAGTCAAGCTAGAAGGCTGCCTTTAGAGACATTCCATGGGGCTCTGGCATTTAGGGTCCTTCCCTGTTTACCAGTTTTAATGATAATAATGCCTTACTTTTTACTACACTTTTTGATTGAAAGAAATAATTGTCAGAAACACTATCTCATTTAATCAATAACTTCAGAACATACAGAATGTCTGCTTAACCAAATTGTAGGTGAGACTACATGGCAAATTCAGAAAGATCTTACAAACCTGGCCTGAAACCAGGAAGATGAAATTTTAGCAGAAGTAAACGAAAACCACAGATATGTTCCACAAACCAAGCATAAACATGCAGAATGAGGAAGCCTAGCTGACTTGGCTATAATTCATGGGTTAAAACCCCAAGGATTTGAGGTTGGGGGGGGGCGGTTAGCAGCCAAAAGAACCGATACGAACCCAGGTGATAGGAAGGTAAGTGTGACACCCACAGTGTGGTGATCAGTTAGTAGCTGATCGCACACACTAGTATCCTGGATGGGAGAGACCACATTGGAAAGCGAGTGCCAGTCTCGATGGCCCATTTCAGCAAGGACATTGGAATAAGGCACTCTCTACTGGGGACAGCTATGAGGACCACAAGAGCTTAGAAAGCTCCTCACATGTATAAATGCACTTTAAAAGAGAACATTTAGTCTCCAGAAGAGGGAGATAGAGGGAAGGTCTAAGAGGTGACTTCAAATACCCTAAGGGCTCTCATGTGGAAGAGATCTGGGATCTGCTTTGTGGACTAAGAGTTTAAGATCCATCCTATGTGTAAAAGTTACCAGGGAACCCATTTTAGCTCAAACTATAAAACATTTTCCATTCCTGTGAGCTTTCCAATCATGGAGCCTATTTCTTTAGAAGGCAATGCAGGCCCATCTCTAAAGGCGGGAGAATTAAAGGGATTCCTAGAAAGGCAGGGCAGGGAGGTTATGGATCAACTGTACTGCCTTCCATGAGCCTATGATCATATTCTTCATCTCGGTAAAGTCGAGGATATATATGATGCAAAACTGAATCTGAAACAGCAGCGTTTGTTGTTTGTTTATTTGTTTGTTTGTTTGTTTACATGACATACAAACATGGCTGACCAAATTGGCTAAGGAAATTCATCATTCTCCCAGGGACAGTGGGGGAGAAGTCCTAGGGAGGGCCCTCTATTTCACAGTGAGACAGATAGCAGCCCCATTTGTCTGATTATTTGCTCAGCTCTTGGAAAACCCAAAAACAGTAGAACTAGACTTTTCTGGGCTTGATCACTAAATACTCCCGCCAAGCGTCTCTGGTCATCACAATGCTGTTCTATGAAATTGAGTGAATATTCTTCTCTTTGGAATGGCTTTAAGACAGTCTCCTGAGACTGCATCTCTAATTTCTATGCAAGTGCTGGTAGGGAAGACATATAAAATCAACTGTCCTATTAAACACAACTTTCCAAAAATGAGCCAACACAAAATGCAACGCACCAGGGGAAAAAAAAGGCTAATTCTTTTAAAAGTTTCTAACACTAAGTTATGATTTCACTAACATGGTATAAAAATCCTGGTGCTCTTTCTTTCTTTCAAATAAATAATTGACTGCTTTATGCAAAACTCTTCAGTCCCAGTGGGTGTTTCAGGGAATCTCAAAATTTTCTCCATCAGCCCCAGGGCTGTACATGCAAAAGGTCCAGCTCACACTGGCTGCCTTCACCGTGGTATCCCCCAACCAAGATTCTACTTTTAAAGGGCCTAGTTCTAATTTGCAGTTGGGGACCATGGTGATCGGTGACCCTGTGGCTTCATCATGTTTTCATTCAGACAATCAGTCCACCCTCTTGCCATTGCCAGATGCAATGAATTCCATTTCATTCATTAAATATAATGGGGATGTGTATGGCCATGGGCCAGGACTCAGATGCTCCGTATTCAAAGTCCACCAAGAAACCTCTCCAAAGGCAGCAACAGATAGACAGACCACCATGGTGACATACTGGGCAGAATTCAACCATACCCATGGAGCTCTATACATGTTTTTGGCAGTGGCAACCTAAGGCCACAGCCCACCTAATTAACAGGGTTTGACCTCCCAAGAGATGATTGCCTTGTAAATTTGGATCCTTCTCAGGACATTTGTCTCCATTAGTTGAACTAATCAGTACAGAAGACTGGCCATCCCATTAGGAAATGTTGCAAGATTGATTTCAATCTAAATTGCCTTCTTTGGTAAAGGCTTCTGCTCCATGGTCCGGTCCAGGCATCAGAGGAGTCTAAGGTTTCCTGAAGGCCATTTTTTCCCTAACTCAGAAATTTGTTTTCTTCATCCAGAAGCTAATTTTGACAACTATTATTCATTTTCAAAAGTGATTTCTAAACTTTACTGTTCAGTTTCTAGCTTTTGTGTTTCAAATTTTTTTGCCATCGCCAACATCCAAATGACCATCATTTAAAATATGATATAATAGTACAGCCATTTTTCCCCAGAGCAACTTCCCTGGAAGGAACGTCACACCATACCCTCATAACATGAAAGAATTCTTTCTGGTTAACCTCTGATTTGTTCCTTTAGCTGCAGGTCAGCCAAAGCGATCTGAAAAAATTCATACACCTTCATTGGCCACTCCCTCAGCACCATCTTTATTGATCTACATTTAGTTCCATTCACCCCCTAGAAAAAACATTTTCTTGGGTGTCTACTATCTGCAAGTTATCTAAGAGCTGGGTAGCTGGACCAGATCCAGGCACAGGATGCAGCTGAGCTCTATCTACATAACTAGAGTATTTGTAATTGGAATAGGTATAGGATAATAATTATTAGCTATTGTTCAAAAGTAGAGCTAAAATAAACCTATCAGAATTGGATTAAAAAAAGAGTCATATTCAATTTGTTATCATGTTACAGAAACCACCAAAGAGATGTGCTGATCTCACACTGTGGGACAGACAGACCGGGACTGCAAGTGCAGAGACTCGGATTCCATGGTAAGTTAAAGACAAGTCCAGGCAAAGGGAGGCAGGAAGAGACATTTCGTGCAATCCCCAGGCTGAGCCTTTTTAAAGACTTACACAACACATCAGTATTCCTTTCTAAGGACTGCTGTAGCTTTTCAAACATGATAGCTTTCTTGTAGTTTAAACTTATCACATTAAGAAAAATGGTAATGAGGAGTTCAGGATAACTGCCTTTAGATAGAACAAAGGCTCAATTGCTGAGGAAAAAAGAAGTAATATCTATTTGCATGGAAAGAGCCCTCCAGTGAACAACTTGGCCATAGCTTTTTTTCTCTCATTATTTCTGAGCTTAGTAATAATAAGGCATCAGGCCACCGATATGATTTGTATGGAATTGTCCGTCCTCTTAGAATGACAGAATCACAGCGCCAGGGAGATGAAAAGGAACCGATTTGCCCCATTCACATGAAATTAACAAATAGATTATAAGGTGTTGGTCCAGCTATTGAACACCAGGCCCTCATCCCCCATCAACACACACCACCGATAAAAATAAAAATATGCCAGGGGAGACTGGGAAGCTCAGTGGGTTAAGCCTCTGCCTTTGGCTCAGGTCATGATCTCAGGGTCCTGGGATCAAGGCCCGCTTTAGGCTCCCCACTTAGTGGTGAGTCTCCTTGTCCCTCTCCTTCTCCCTCTGTCCCTCTCCCTGCTTGTGCTCCCTCTCTCAAACAAACAAATAAATAAACAAAATCTTTTTAGAAATTAAAAAAATAAGCAAAAATAAGCCATCAGAGGCATCAAAGTCTTTGCAGTCGCCTGAATTTAATAACATTACCAGCATGACTAAGGCTTAGTGAAATTGATCCAGAGAGCCCCCTCAGAATATTCCCAGCCTGTAACAGGTTGAGTATTTTTCAATGCCTGGACAGTCACTCCTCTCTCCAGATCAGTTTATTTTGGAAATTACTTCAAATAATGGGAAATAAATAGCTTCTTTATTCCATATTAAGACTGGCAAAGCAGCAGGGCAAGTGAGAGCCATATCTTTTTCTAAAGGAATGCCTGACTAATGGAGAAGGAGAACATTCTAAACTCAATATGAACACTCTAGGGACCAGGCAGTGTGGACATAAAACCTTGCCCCATAAGCATGCTATAAAGCTTCAATCCTGTGTTATAATCAGGAAGGCTGGCCCCTCTTTACCTCAGTGAAAACAGCCACCTGTTAGACAGCATAAGCTAGAAGTAGCTACTGACATGATACTTCCTTGTAAATCAGAACACTAAGATACTATATACTAAGTATTTACTAAACAAAAATCCAATCTAATTCTTGCATCACCACTTAGTCATGTTTGTTTTTTAATGAAAAGGTAACAATTACAGAGTCTTTTTATTAAGAATTTCCTGTTGACGTCTTCAAGGTCCCTAAAGCATTTACACACCATGGGAAAGGGACACCTTCTAACTCCTCTCCCCATCCCGCCCATCCTGCCAAGGTTTTTTTTAGTGACCTTGTGAGAATCCACTGCCCATAGATGTCTCTAAACCCTCTTTAAACATCTGTTTTCAGCCTATACCATCTCTTGGGGGCAACCAGATCCATACGTTTCCTCCCTGCTACACATTTAGGAAAACACCAAAGAGAAGATCCAAAGAGAACACTGTCAAACCCTTCCCTGGAAAAGTTCTTGCGAGGAAAGGTCGCTTTGGGCTTGAGGTAAATAAATGAACATGGAGGACTCTCCCCTGGGCTTCAGAAAAATACAAATTGTGTGATCAGTTTGTATCTCTTATCCAAACGCCAGTTGTCCACTGGTGGTTTTCTACTGGGTTCTAGTCAGGTGCTTTGCCCCAGTGTGACAGCACCCCACCCTCTCCCGCCACTTCCTCCTGCTCAACTAGTCTGTCCTTCATTTGCTTTCAAAAAGAAAATAAATGTGCAAAATCATTAAAAACAATCCCGGACAGGGATTTGCAAGCTACCCACAGAGACTGTTAGCTGACAGCAATCGACATGCCAGGGTCTCTGGGCTAATTAAACAAATGTGACAATTTGAAAAGCTGCAAAGTGCCTTATGAACCAAAAAGAAAGAAAAATGCCCTGTATTAAAAGACATGAAAGGATTTTATATATTTAATAAATAGGAAAAACCATTGTGGGGCAATTTATACTCCTCAGCAAAGGCAGCTTGGGAACCTGTGAAGGGTTGAAATGTGGAATTCAAAGTCACACTTTGGGAATCGTGGGAATTGATGAACCATTCAGAAGAGTCACAATTAAATCCAATAGAAGTTTGCATGTATTTAGTGGTTAGAAGTCTCTGGATATTTTGATGTTTCATTTCTGTTACTGTGTTCCATCCACTCAAGAATCCAGGCAAGCAGTTCTCCTTGTTGTCATCTCATAGATCAGATTCCCAAGTCCCAGTGAAGACCCACCTCCGGGACAGAGTCACACAGCCAGCATGTGGCAGATGCAGGACCTCCGTCCAGGTGATGGCTTTGCCCTCCGGGCTTTTGCCACCACTGAGCTCCATAAGGATGGGCTCTCTAAAGGGGAACATCATCAAACAGCAGGAAGCAGGCATTGTTACCTTCCTGTAGGCCAATGAGATTTGGGGAGTTTTAGGAGCTCCTTTAAAATTGTTTAGAAACCGCTGCCCTTACTCACACTGCTTTCTCAATTCATTGTCGTGTGTGCATCACACAACCTAGATGGCAAATCAAAGCTAATTAAGTCCACCTCTAAGGAGGAGCCTTGGATTGTTTAATGAGCCTTGACATGGACATAAATTCCTAGTGGCTATTGCTAGGACTTAGGCCATGTTGAGGTTAATAATGCAGATCTAGGTCCCTGTGATAGTATGGATCATGGTGTAGGTGAGCCACTTCCCCCATGAAGTAACGGGTCATCTAAAGTCTCCAGAACTGTCCAAGTGTTGCCTTTGGTCCTTCTTTTCATGAGATACCTTAGGTGAATATCTCACAAGATGAAGAAGCTGGAGAGGGTAGGAAAGGAGGAGTGAAAGAGAGGACGGGAAGGAGGGAGGGGTACATATGAACCAGGTGCCGGGTTTTTATAGTACCATTTTTCCGGAAGGGGCCCTGCCAAGGTCTTACATATCCTTTGCTTCCCAGAGCCTGGGGATGAAGCCATTATCACTCCTGTGGAACACAGGGGAAAGAACTTGTCTGAGGCCTGGAGTGTGAGTGGGCACTTTCCCTGTGCTGCCTTCAATTTCTCTCTTCTTCTCTCTTTTGTGGGGCCATTCACTTTATCTCTTTCTACTTACTTAGCCTGATTTTGGGTCCTTTTTTATATAGTAGGAGTACTGTTTAGAACTAGAGTAGAATTCGACCAGTGGATTCTACATAGGCCTCAGAATGGAAATAAATTATTCAGATAGACTCTAAACATGGTCAAGGGTACATAGTCAAAAAGTAAAACTAGATTTGGTTTTATTTAATGATCACACTCAGAAAGAAGACCCAGAGCAGATCTTAAGAGATAAGTTAGGGGTAGTTCTCTTCCCTAGAATTTCCAGCCATGATGGAAATACTGTTATTTTGTACTGTCCAATGATAGTCACTGGCCACATGGGGCTCTTGAGTGCTTATGATGTGCCTCATGGACTGAGGAACTGACTTTTATTATAATTTAACACATTTAAACTTCACTAACCAGCCACATGTGGCTACCGTTACTTGTGGACAGAGAAGACTAGTCGACACTTCAATTTTATAAACAGAAAACCCAAAGCCAATAATGCTTCAGAGACAAGCCAAGGGTTGAAAAGTAGGTTGTGGATGGGTCAGGTCTTGCTCTGAAGTCTCCTGATGCCCAGTCCAGTGCCTTCTTCTGAATCCCAGTTCTTCCAAAAGCAGGGGCTTTGTGGTCTTGGCTGGGGAACACAGACCACCATTTACTTTGGTATCAAAGTGCTGGGTATGTGAGGTTGTGCCCTATAGAGGGCTGTTGGGTTGAAGAGTGGGAAAGAGGCTGCAAAATTTGAGGGTGGGCCAGCTCCTTGGGTTTCCTCCAGTCCCATCAGGTCCTGAGAAGTTGGAAGGTACTGAAGAGAATACCATCAGAGGCCCAGACTGCCGAGATGGTTTTGTCTGCCTTAACTTTTGATGGGCCTGCATTCTGTATTTTGTGATATGACAATTTCTAATTAACATGTTTCCAGGGGAAAGTGGGATGAGCTGGTTTGTATTAGGGTGCTCATCCCAGGAATGGGCTATCTGGGCGGTGGGGGGATGCTCTGTTTTGACACAACCTTTGTTGTGAGGTTGAGCATGTCTAATAGAAGCAAAACACAGGTTTTTTAGCCATAAAGAAAAGTCTGTTGGAGGAGGTCATCGAAAGGACCTGAAGGGAGGTTGATGCCGGGGCTGTTGAGGGAAATTGGGGGGGAGATGAACCATGAGAGACTATGGACTCTGAAAAACAACCTGAGGGTTTTGAAGGGGAGGGGGTGGGAGGTTGGAGGAGCCAGGTGGTGGGTATTATGGAGGGCACACATTGCATGGAGCACTGGTTGTGTTGTAAAACTATGAATTCTGTTACGCTGAAATGAAATTTAAAAAAGAAAAGAAGAAGAAAAGTCTAAAAACTCCCTTTGGAGAAAAAAAAAAAAAACACATGTCATGGAAGCATCTTTCTTGTAACCACAGGGATAATAAGCAAAGTGAATGGTACCAAACCAGCCCCTTTAACATTATTTTAGAGATTCGAATCAGCTCTCTGCAATTATAGTAGCATATGGGGCCTCTACCTTTGCTTTTAATCAATGTCTTGTTTAAAGCGATAATGCCAACATTATTGTACTTTGAGGAGCAATATTAAAAATAGGTTAGAGCAAAGGTATTAAATAATGCTTGGCAATGGAAAAACCTAGCACAAAAAGTATCACTAAATATATTATCTGAAGAAATAAGAAATGGAGTCATTATAATGCCTAGTGTTTGTATAACTCTTCTACTTACTAAACACTATCATCTTCTTATTAACTTTCTATAGCTCCATGGAAAACATATTACTTTACCAAGGGCAGACATGACACTGTGAGGCCATTTTCTCTAACCATTTCTCTACAAATTTCAGTCACCCAATAAACAGCTACTCTGTACTTCTTATACACCTACACTTGTCACCTTTGTGTACATATGGGGGGTGGATAGAGGGGCTTCTGGGCTAAGCTAAGGGGACAGAGAGATGAGTGTGACACAGACTCTGATCTAAGGAACGTGACATTATGTCACGAGAGGCAGACCACCCCACTACACAAAAGTGACAGGCGGGGAGTGGAAAAGGTGTGAGGGGACCCAGAAGAAAGAGAGATTCATTTCATTTGGACAGTTAGGGCTTCAGAGAAGAAGCAGTCCTAGTGTTGGCTCTTGCATGGTGGGAACAGGAGTCTACCAGGCACACCTAATATTTACCCAGCATTCCAAGCACATTCTAGGGGCATAACATACATTAGCTCATTTGATTCTCCCATTAATCCTGAAAATTAGGTCATATTATTCCAGTTTTGTGAGTGAGATCCAGGATCCTTATCTCCTTGTAACTGCCCCTCAGGGGTTGGGTTCCACCATTTGAGTCCTCCTAGCCTAAATCCAGCCTCAAGCCTCACTCCAACACTGCAAGTCCCTCGGGCAGCGGTGGCCTGCTCCCTCTTCTGGTTTAATCTTCTCTTGGCTAGCCTCTCTCTTCCACCATTCCCATTGTGGATCCACTCACTATATTCTGCTTTACTTCTTGCTAAATGCATTTTTCAGTTCAGCAGATACCTCTTAAAATTTGTTATAAAACTAATGAAAATTTTAGAAATTAGGAAAATTTAGAAAAGAAAAAAAGCTCACCCATAATTCTGTCACCCTAACAAAATAAGAACTATTATTTCAGGGTATTTTCCTTTAGTTTCTTTTTAGTCATATCTTTACCTGGCTATCAAAAGTAAGTACAGAAAATGTTATAGTCTGGTTATTTCCCTTCACAGTATATCATAAGGTTGTTTTTTTTTTCCCCCATGTTGCTACATCATCCTCAAAGCCATCTTTTTAATGGCCAATTATTTTTTGAATGTATAAATCAGAATTTTATTAACTATTTCCCTATTGTTGGACATATAGTAGCATATTTGTTATTACAAATAATATTGTAATGAATAACTTTGTTCATGCAGTTTTTCTAGGGCTTTGAATTTTCCTTGCAGCATCATTCCCCCAAAATGGAATGATAGATTATCAACGTCCCTCTAAAAATGGGGTGGACATCCTGAATAAATACAGAGGCACACCATGTTCATGAAATAAAAAGGCACACCAAGTAAATTCATCTACTGATATAATGCAATACTAGCAGGATTTTTTGTAATTACAGACAACACGTTTCTAAAATTCATATGGAAAGGAAAGGCAACTAGAACAGTCATACCACTTTAGAAAAAAGAACAAAGTTGGAAGATTTACATTATCCTAACTTTAAGACTTGCTATAAAGCTACAGTATTGAAGACATTATGGTGTTGGTGAAAGACCAGGGGCATGAATCAATGGATGAGACTAAAGAATCCAGAAATCGAACCACATATATAAGGTCAATCTACTTTTTACAAAAATGCAAAATCAATCCAATAGAGACAGTCTCTTCAACAAATGGTGCTGGAACACAATGAACAATGAGCTTCAACCTATACCTCACAACATATACCAAAATTAATTCAAAGCAGGTTAAAGTCCTAAATGTAGAGCAATAAAATAAAATTCTTAGAACAAAACACAGGAGAAAATTTTTATGACCTTGGGTTAGATGACAAATTCTCAGACTTGACACCAAAACTCATAATCCATGAAAAAAAAAACCTGATAAATTCAACTTCAGCAAAACCTTTTGCTCTTAGAAGGGCACTGTCAAGGAAATGAAAGAAAGAAAATATTTACAAAGCACATATCTGAGCAAAAACTTCTATCCAACATATATATAGAAATTTGAAAATTCAACACTAAGGTAACAAACAATCTGGTTTTTGAAGTGGGCAATGGATTTGAACGCACAATTCATCAAAGAAGACACACAAAAATGAAAACAAGCACGTGAAAAATGTTCAACATCATTAGCCATTTGGGCAATGCAATTTAAAACCACAATGACATACCACTATTTACTTACTAAAAAGGCTTAAATAAAAAATAATAAGAAGATCAAGTGCCATCAAGGATGTGAGTTAAGTTTTTCATAATTTGCTGGTGTGAATGCAAAATGGTATAGCCACTCTGGAAAAAAGTTCAGCACTTTTTAAAAATAAGGTTAAACATACACTTGACCCCCAGCGCCCCTTCTGCCACAGGCTAGCTTTTGAACTTGGAAAGTCACTTGGGCTCAAATTACTTCCATTTCATTATCTGCAGTGGTGGGGCTTATAATAACACTTGCTACCAAAGAACGGCTATGCAACTATTTGATATTATTATTAGGGTCTACATTAAATTCAGGCCGACCTGAGTTCCAATCCTGTTTCGTTCCCTTAGTAGCTATATAATTATGTGCTTTGAGACAATTCATTTAATCTCTCTGAGGCCTTCAGACTGCCCTCAACCCATCAGTCAGATCTCTGGGTAATGAGCTAAGTACTCCTGGAAAAATCACACAATCTTGGGTCACCTGGGTAGCTCAGTTGGTTAAGTGTCTGCCTTTAGCTCAGATCATGCTCCCAGGGTCCTGGGATCAAGCCCTTCATTGGGCTCCCTGCTCAGTGGGGAGCCTGCTTCTCCCTTTCCCTCTGTGTCCTCCCTGCTCATTCTCTCTCTCTCTCAAATGAATAAATAAAATCTTTAAAATCATACAATCTACAGGTTAGAACCTTGACATTGCCTCATAATCTTACTAATAGTATTCCTTGGGTAGCCCCCTATCCCCTGTCAGTGACTATTTCAAACCTTCTCCAATTTCCTCAAAACCCTAAACTTTCTCCTGACTATCACCAACCCCATTGGCTCATCAGGAGACTTGGGCTGGAAATAAAGAATTCTGAAATGTTCCCACATTTACTTCTAATATTTTACATTTTTAATCTTTAATGTACCTAGAAATAATAGTATTGTGTGGTGTGAGGTAAGAATCCAAGATCAACTGGAGGAGAACAGAAATGTTAGTCATATCATCTTTCCTATCCAAAAATAATAATACACCTTTCCATTTTTAAAAAATGTTCTTTGATGTATCTCATAGTGACTTAGTGTGTTCATATAGCTTCTGGCACATTTCTTGTTAAATGAACTCATAAGATATAAATTGGAGCCTGTTGGCCCATTTTATCTTACAATTAGTTGCTTACATGTAAAGACTGTTTCTATAGATTTATTCTGCACACTGAAATAGTGCTGAATTGTTTTATTGTTTTAATAGTGCTTTTGGTTAATTCTTTTGGGGATTTCAGGAAAACATTATACACACACACATATATAATCTACAAATAATAATCATATTACACATTCTCTCCCATTTTAATACCTATTATTTATTTAGCATGTTTAATTGCCTTGGCTCACCTCCAGGAGCCAATATTAAATAATAATGGTGATAAAGAACATTTAGTCTGATTTCTCAACTACAATGGGAATGCTTTTAGAATTCCTCTGTGAAATGTTATACTAGCTTTTGGGTTGAAATGGATACATTTTATCACATTTAGGATGTTTCCACCTATTTCTACTTTATCTAGAGTAAGTGTTGAGTATTGTCAAGTATAATTTAGCATCGATGAAGATGATCGTGTAGTTTTTTCTTTCTTATCCTATCCATAAAAAGCATTATATTCATGGATTTCTTAATATTGAACCAGCTTTACTTTCCTGGAATAAAATCCACTTGGTCATGGTGCATATCCTTTAAAGTTCTGTCTGATTCCATTAGCATTTCATTGAGGAAATTTGCATCAATATTCACAAGTGATGTTACTGTGTAATTTTCTGTTTTGTATGCTGTTTTTGTCAGATGTTGGCATCAATATTATGTGCTAATTTGACTCTTCTAAAAAAAATACTTTGCAATATTTTCTTCTGGTTCCATGTTCTGAAACAATTGAGCTGTATTACTCCTCCATGGTTTGGTTTAATTTCCCTATGAAACCCTGCCTAGGACTGGTGATTTCATGAATGAGTGGGACTCCTCTTCACTGCATTGATGGTGAAAAGTCTGTTTAGATTTTCTATCTTCTGGAGACAATCTGAGTCAATTATATTTCACTAGAAAAATTGTCCGTCTCATCTAGATGCTTATATTTATTTGTGCTGAGGTGAGTAAATTGTCACTAACAGTTATTTTTATTTCTTCTGTATCTGAAAAGTTATTACTCTTTATTATTCCTTGCTTTATGTATTTGTGCTTTTTCCTCCCTCCACCCCTTGGCAAGGTTAACAAATGATTGATTGCTGTTACTCTTTTATCTTGGAAAATAAAAACAGATCTTAAAAGTGCTAAACCTAATGATTTTCTGTCTGTAATTCATTTCTTTGCAGCTCTTGATTTATCTACTTTTAATAAAATAGCATCTTTAGGCTCTTGTATCACTGCTTTGGCTCTTGTTTTTTTTTTTTTTTCTTTTAGATAAAATTGCTTCATTTTTTAATAATTCCTGCTACTGTGATGGTCATAGCTTTGATTTGTTCCCTAACAACATTTTTTATACATTTTTTCCCTTTTCTTCTTTGTTTTTCTTTTGGTATTTTTGCATAGCTCTTACAGTGGTTCCTTTTTTATTATTACTACTTTTTCGAGTGACAAGAGTTCTTCCTGGACAAGAGTTGTTTGTAGGATGTTTCTGTGGCAGTGGAGGCTGTGGCTCCATCCCAGACAAGCAAGAGTTCTCTTCTCAACACCCATGTGTACGTTTAAGACCTTTGGCCTTTATTTTCTGTCTTATCAAGAGACATCAGGCCTGCAGGCTGCTCATAAGGCAGCATCTCAATCTGCCACATTGTCTCAGCAGCAAAGTGCTTTCCACAAATGTGGGTTAATTATGTCACTTCTCATTCAATACTGCCTTTCCCACTTTTTAAGATCTGTATGTTCCAGACTAAATCCAAAGAAGCTCCAGTTACAAACTTTCACGCCCAGCCCCCCTTATTCCCATATTGGTTTTGCTTTTCACGGTGTGTCACTTATTCTTTTTTTTAATATTTATTTATTTATCTCAGGGCAAGAGAGCACAGCAGGGGGAGGGGCAGAGGGAGAGGGAGACAAGCAGACTCCCTACTGAGCAGGGAGCCCAATGTGGGTCTCCACCCCAGGACCCCGAGATCATGACCTGAGCCAAAGTCAAGTGTTGGATGCTTAACCTACTGAGCCTCCCAGGTGCCCCTGTGCTACTTATCCCAAAAGCAGTGATTCATTAGCTGTGCTCTAGAGCCATGACCATGGGAACCATCCTCTGGATTCTTCCCTGTCTGACCTTCACAGAATAAATTGTGACTTAGGCTTATGTATGTCTTCTGTTTAGACCAGTTATGGAGTTCACATTTCTTTTTCTCATTCCCCATGATGTTTTTGTCAATTAACAGGAGAAGGTGTAAGCTTTGTTCTGTTCTTTCATTTCAAAACTGGAAGATGCCTACCAAATGGACTCTGGGAGGCTTCGCTCTCAATGTATTTTCCAGAGACACTTGTCTTACCTCTATACAGATGCAAGTGTGACGGCCAACTTCCTGGCATCACATTTTTTTTTTTCAATCCAATTCCACTAGCACAGCTGGGACAATGAGGTTGATTCTCAAACAACAGTTGGAAGCTATTAGTTCTTTCAGATAAGCCTAGCCTGCTTTTTGGCAAACCGATACACTATTTCATTACCCTCTCTGTACACCCAAGATACAGAAAGCAGGTGTAAATTCTACACATGGCTTAAATTCTCACCTGCTTTCATTCAGTTCAATAGAAAATAATAAATCACCATATTCACAGAAGGAAACAGGTTGTCAGAAAACAGACTTCTTTTTATATAGCACACCTACAAAATTCAGGGACTCATATATTGACTTGGTGACTTTAAAGGGGCTACTCTTGCTCACTCCCTGGACAGCTAAATGCTGAGTTGCTAAGTTGCTGGTATTTGACATCATCTCTTCCCTGACATGTCCCAAGTTTGACAGGTTCCCATGAATCACTGGGCCAGTCACCTCATTACTCACGTTACTCATTCTCCCAATGACGTCTGTATAATCATTTAAAATTCACATCATACACTGGCTGCAAACCCCTAATTCCACATGAAAATATTTAAACTGCTTGACAGGCTCTAAGTGCATTTGGAAGCATACTGGATGGCTTACCTACATTGTTCACATAATAGTTGTTATAATTAAATTTAGCATCTTTCTTCTGGGTTGGTTTGTGTTTGAGAAAAGATAGAATGATTACTGGGAGGCAAATAATGGCTAATATCTCTTATGGGCTAATTTGCTCCCATGAATAGCTCACCTCACATATGCATGCTACGTATTAAGTCCATTAGTGCTTTGAATTAGCTTCAGAAAAGGTAATACTCCACATAATTTACCCAGTCAAGGGCATTTTCACCTGCTGACAAATTTACATATTTCCCAATGTCATTAGGTAAGAGCTAGTCATCAGAATAGCAGAGGGTGCAATCAGTAGTTAGTTCATTTATTTGACTCCATCAATGTTAACATTAATTATAGTCTAAATTATATTTAGCAATTGTTGTCTTTCTTGGATGGAACACTACATTACTATTTCAAGAAACTATAATTTTAAAAGTCCACATCAGAATAGGATAGATGCTTTTTGAAACATTCTGGAAGAACTAGTATTTAAGACTGCTATACAGAAAATCGTTTGTATGATTCCAATTTGAACATTACTTATACATTAATTTGACAGGATATAAAATCAATTGCCTAATTATTGGTTAAATTTGTCAAAGAAATTTTACTGAAAGGTGCTTGATTATGGTGCATAGTTATGATAATATAATCAAATTTCCTTTCAGACATAATTGACCAATTTTGTTCCCCGATCCATTTTTTTCTCATTCTTAAGATGGGCTTCTTCATTTGTTTCCCCTTTTAAAAGTAAAAAATAGCAAGTACTGTGCACAGTCGTCCTGTAATTATTTGGTAAGATCTCTCCATGCTAAAACTGTACACCCAAACACAGACCTAATATGTGGAATTGCCCTAATTTAGAATGCTGTAAACACAGATCATGCCGTCATCCAAAAGAGGTTCCCATGTCGATGTTTACCAACCTGATCCATATGGCAGGGAGAGATCTGTAAGACTATACAGTTTATCAAATCGAGTTCTGTAAATCTTAGCTAGCAAATTCAGCATTCCCCATAAACAGTGAATTACCCTTACAGATGTTAGACTATGAAATTATCAACTACTGAAGGTACTTTGCTAGGAAACAATCTGTTCAGCGTCAAGGCTAAGAGACATGCTCTATCTGCATTTTTGACTCAAGAAAGGACTTAATTGATAGTTTGTTGATATTTTTAAGTAAATTCTTGCAAGGAACAAATAAATCATACCACTGCCAAGCAAATAATCACTGAACATCCATCCTCAGCTAGTAGCACTTAGTGCACGCAGCTCTCCTTGGCTGAACTCTTCCAGAAATGATTACTTGAGGACCCATCAAACCCAATGCAGCTCAGGAGAGAAGCTGCTGTGGCCCATAATATTACATATGAGAAGCTTCAGAGTCCCTCATCTGATAGATGAATTGTAACTGCAGAACACCACCAGAGTTACTGTTAGTTTTCATTTTTGTTTGAACTCGAGGGTAGCTTGAGTTGAAAGAGCAAATGGCGCGCTGACCGAAGCAGGTGCACAAGCTGGGACCATCGTCGCCTTGATGTTTATTTCTTTTTTTAAAAGATTTTATTTATTTATTTGACAGAGGGAGAGAGAGAGAGAGAGAGAGAGAGAGGAGATCACAAGCAGGCAGAGAGGCAGGCAGAGAGAGAGGGGGAAGCGGGCTCCCTGCTGAGCAGAGAGCCCGATGCAGGACTTGATCCCAGGACCCTGAGATCATGAACTGAGCTGAAGGCAGTGGCTTAACCCACTGAGCCAACCTTGTGCCCACCTTGATGTTTCTGATTTGCAAAATATTAGACTAGGCAACAATGTACTTGACAAGTAGTGAAGACAAATGGATCTACACAGCATGTTTTATGGCAGAAGGGCAGTTGGAGGAGAGGTGAGGTGGGCTGGTGGTTTCTGGTCTGTTCGAAAAACAACTTGAAATTATTTTGGCATAACTGGATTTGTACGAATCAGGGAAACAACAGCAGCTGGGAGGAACGGGTAGCTGACACCACCATGATGTTAGTCATAAAGGAGACTGCAGTTTGGGAAGGCAGAATGGACTTGAGTGCGCCAACAAGAGCCGAATGCATAGCGAGGTGTTTGTTTTGTAAAATGGGACTCAAGATGCAGAGTTTTGGGTGTGTCATAAGATGTATGTGACCTAGTGTACATAAGGAACAGGCAGCTGTGGTCCCCAGGTGGAGCTCGCCGGTGGATTTCTCAACAGCTGCCCACCCTCCACTCCAACCCTTAGGCCCCAGGAAAGATGACAGAGGGATTCCTGAGCTCTTCCAAAAGTAGCATAGAGGGGCACCTGCATGCTTCAGTTAGTTGGGAGTCTGCCTCTTGGTTTCAGCTCATGTTGTGTTCTCAGGGTCATGAGTTCGAGCCCCATGTCAGGCTCTGTGCCCAGCCTGAGTGGGCTTGAGATTCTCCCTCTCCCTCTCTGCCTCCCCTCTCTCGTGGTCTCTCTCTTTCTAAAATAAATAAGTCTTTTCGTAAAAATTAGCCAGTATATCCCCAATTTGGATACTTTTGTCTCTGATCAGAGTATCATCTTGTGGGTAACAACGCTCATGGGCTGAAAATGTGGCATGCATATCCCCAAAAGGTAAAATTGGTGGCCAGGTGAACTTGACAATAAACAACTCTGTCCTCTTTATGTTTCCTTGGGCTGTGCTGTCACAGACTCAAGATGCAGAGTTTTGGGACTGTCGCAAGATGTACGCGACCTAGTGTTCTCAAGTGTTCTTCCTGGAAGTGGCACATTGCTCTTATTTTTTATCAGTGGCAGTTATGTGCCATTGTTATTATTTTATTATTTGAGGTGATATTTGAATATATTCAGA
This sequence comes from Mellivora capensis, assembly GCA_004024625.1. Classification (NCBI taxonomy): domain Eukaryota; kingdom Metazoa; phylum Chordata; class Mammalia; order Carnivora; family Mustelidae; genus Mellivora; species Mellivora capensis. The sequence continues at coordinate 119,788 of PISX010000723.1, read as the reverse complement.
ATGGTAGGAAGAAATAATTAACTCCTGATGCCTGCTCAAATTCCATTGGTTTGGTGGGATTCTTAGAGTGGTTAGGACTAAGTCAGCCAGCATCTGGGGCATTTTTTTGGTTTTTTTTTTGTTTTTTGTTTTTTTAATCCAGAGGTTTGTGAGAGGGTGGTGGCCAGTTTGGCATAGTGTAAAATGGAGACCAAGTTCCATTTCTGCTTCCACCGTATCCTAGCTTCACCCATGCTGCAGGTCATTTATAAACTCTCTGGGCCTTAATTCCCTGAAAGAATTAGGGACTACCCCATGTTTCCTCTTATCAAAATAAGATAATGGGGTTCAAGTGTTTTCAAAGGCAGTCATGTGCCACAGAAAAATAAGGTCACCCTATCAGGTCAAGTTAGCCCTGGAAGACCAGAAGAGGTGGGCTAAGATGGTATGAGAAGTAGGAGCACAAAGAAAGCCAACTGGTTTGAATTGGAACAGCGTTTTGGAAAAGGAGGCAAAAATAAAACGCATTAGGGAAAAGTATTTCCATTGCCTGGGTTCTGAGGGGCTGAGAGAGGGGAGAGGCCAGTTCTGTTGTAGTTGGTTAATAAAAGAAATCTGTCCCCAGGGGAGATGAAGTGGGTTTGCATGCTTAGCCTGCTGGGCTGTGGAGGGCAAAAAGCGGGGGAGATCAGTGAGGTGGGGAAGCTGAGAGCGAAAACAGACTGAGCTCTCCATGTTTCCCGCGCAAACCGTGTGCACACTTTAATGATTCTCTCACTGCAGGTGGGTCGTATGGTGGGAGGGTGAGTTATTACCCCCTGTTTGCTGCACGAAGAGATCGAGAAGCCACACAGCTAGAGAGTGAGGGACCCAGGGCTTCCTACTCCAGGGCCAGAACCCCTTCCTCCCCACAGCTACACTTCAATGAGGCAGAATGTGCCCTTGTTCTTGGCTGATCTGAAAAGCGCTGAGGGTGTCAGAGAGAGGTGGAGGGAAAGAGGAAGGGAAAAGCCCTCCCACCCCCACCAGGGAGGAGGCAGATGGGGAGCACGGCCACACAGAGAGCTGTGGAACTATACGCTGGGCTCCACAGCCCTCAAACAAACACGACCACGAACCTGTTGTGCCACACAATGTGGGCTATACAAATTTAAGAATTACTCATAAAATTTAGGACATAAACTTTGGAATGCTTATTTTTATTCTAAGCATGGGAAATGAGACAGGTCATTCTTCAATAAAGGAAAGCCCACTCATTAATGATGCTGTTGAAAAAAACCCAGGATTCTATACAATCTATAGCCCTTCAAAAAAAAAAAAAAAAGACATTTCCCTAGATTCTCTTTCAAGAACAGAAGGACTTTTGTTACCTCCTCAAAGGGTGCTATCTTTACGAGCTTATTAAGGCAACCTGCTTCTTTTCTTTCCGTGTTTAAGTGACATTCTGTTGTTTCTCTAAGTGGCTCCTCCAGCAGACGGGGGCCCCCAGCCTCTGCCAGGTGCTCACCAGGCTCCCCTCACTCGGGCAGCGGAGCAGCGTGGGAGCCCCATAGACCCCAGAGCCAGGCTGCTCTTAAGAAGAGATTCCAATTGCGACCAATTAGGTGAAAGTTTTGAAATGGGTCCCACATCCTTTAGGAATTAAGACCGCTGATTTCATTTGGAAGAGAGGAAGAGATTTCTTGCCATGTTACCTTTCTTTCAGGAAGGCGGCCAACACACACACACGAGAAAGCATTTGGTGTCTCTAGTTGATCTGACCCATCTCCACGCAATGGAAGGAACAGGCAGCTGTGGTCCCCAGGTGGAGCTCACCGGTGGATTTCTCAACAGCTGCCCACCCTCCACTCCAACCCTTAGGCCCCAGGAAAGATGACAGAGGGATTCCTGAGCTCTTCCAAAAGTAGCATAGAGGGGCACCTGCATGCCTCAGTCAGTTGGGCGTCTGCCTCTTGGTTTCAGCTCAAGTTGTGTTCTCAGGGTCATGAGTTCGAGCCCCATGTCAGGCTCTGTGCTCAGCCTGAGTGGGCTTGAGATTATCCCTTTCCCTTTCTGCCTCCCCTCTTTTGTGTTCTGTCTCTTTCTAAAATAAATAAATATTTTCGTAAAAATTAGCCAGTATATCCCCAATTGGGATACTTTTGTCTCTGATCAGAGTTTCATCTTGTGGGTAACAATGCTCATGGGCTGAAAATGTGGCATGCATATCCCCAAAAGGTAAAATTGGTGGCCAGGTGAACTTGACAATAAACAACTCTGTCCTCTTTATTTTTCCTTGGGCTGTGCTGTCACAGAAGGTAACACAGCACGGGGAGTCTCAGGCAGAAGTGGCGTGATTTCCTCACATTGGTAAGTGAGGGGAGAGGGGGCAGACTTCTCAATGGCACACGGATTATTCTTTTCCCTGGGCGGCACTTTTTTTTTTCTTCATGCTTTTTTCATGGCCACACTGATCATCATTTATCATAATAATGAGCATCTCTACCTCTTGGGGGCTTCTAAGGGAATTAGGACAAGTATTATCATCCTGTTTCACAGACAAGGAATGGAGATTCAGAAAGATGGCATTCTCTGTCCAAACTGCAGAGTGACAAACAGCAGGGATGGCCCTGGGACTCAGTGCCACAACGCCCGTTCTTCATGTGGCACATTGCCTTGCCTTATGGCGCTAAAAGCCAGAGATGAGAGACCCATTTTCCAGGCTAGGCTCCGGTATTGCCTTTGATTTAAGCACCTGGTCTGGGAGAGGTCACTGCCACCTCTTGCCACTCTTATGCACACATTCCCTCCCATTAGGAACAGGTCCTACAGCTTACCTTCTCTCAAGTCTCTCCTCTTCACTGCCCTCCACCCTCCCACATCTTGCCCCCTCATCAAAGGCTGCAACCCCCACAACCCTCTTCCACCCATGTTGGCAAGGGAGGCAGCAGTGAAGTTGAGGCTTGAGATCCCAGAGAGCAGAAAGCCCAAGATTTAGGGTAGGCTGCTTGAAGAGGGAGAGAATCCTAACAAAAGAGGGGAGTTTCAAAAGAAAGACCAGGAAAGGTGCAAGGATGAAACAGAAGCTTGGGGAGATGACAAGACTAGCTTGGCCAGGGATGAGGAGAGGACAGGTGAGAAATGAGCCAGGAGGTATAAGGAGAAGGGTCTTGAAGTGGAATGAGAGGATTCCCCACCAGGATACTCCCAGAAACAGCGCAGTAATTACTTGAAACAGCTTAAGCAGATAGATTGCTTCATTATTAAAAGGCACAGGAATAAAGGTTTAAACTCACCCGCAAGATTTCTTCAACACAGCTTGGATCACTGGGAAGGCTTACCTAAAATAAAATAAACAAACAGAAATTAAACATCATTTAGCTACTCTCAGAGAAGCTTGTTGTATCATATTTTGCACGGTAGGAAAAACTGTAAAGAAAGGAAATAGAGCTATCAATGTGGGGTTTTCCCCTTTTAAGTACAAAGCTGAAAGTATCTGCTAGTGGCCAATTTTGTTTTGCCTTAATGAAGTAGGAAGACCATAGTGCAAGGTGCAGAAAGAGAGTGGCTTGTTCTGTCACCAATTTTCTGTGGGATGCTGGGCTGTCTCCCCCCACCATCTCCATTACCCGGGCTTTACTTTGCTCATCTATCTAAAGAAGGAGCTTGACTTCCTCATCTTTAAGGCCCATTTGACCCTCTGCCAGAATTTAATATATTATTCATAATCACAGATTTTAAAAAGATGAGGCTTATAGGACATACTTCTATGATTGAATTAAGTTCTTTTTAAATTTAGGAGTCTAACCAGTTGCCTGCAATTTTTATCCAAAACACCAAGGCTCAGACTCCTGTGTAAATTGCAGGCATGCCTTGGCACTGAGAGAGCATCTCACAAACATACAAAGTGAATCCCATGAGCTGTCTTTCCCAGCGTGACATCTTCCTGATCAATCAAAATTCAAGCAACTTGCAGAAATGTCCCGAGGACTCACTGCAGGTCTGGCACATGGCTCTATCCTCCAGGGACTCTATAATCAGTGAAAGCCAGAAGCCAGCACCAAACTGAGGCACCAGCCTGAAGGCAGTGACTGGCGAGGGATGCAGGCATGGGACAACCACTCGGAGAAAGGTCTGCCGGGCGTGACATCACCTGTGTGAATTGCAGGCATCCCCCAAACCTCTCTCTCTCCTTCATACCTTCCCCCTCTCCAGGACTGCAATTTATCACTTCTGATTCCCTCCAGTTCTGGCAATGAGAACATTTGGTCTCCTTAAATCACTGCCTCAGAAGGTGAAATGTCAGTCCTCTAAAGACAGCACAGTCACAGAAACGATACATCCCAAATCTCTCGCAGAGGTGATTAGGTGATAAGCCCCTAGTTACTCCGATAGACTGAAGGATGAGCATAACTCTACTTGGGGAAATGGAAAATAGAATATGGCCCCAGTTTCCCTCAAATTTGCAAGAAAACATGTTATGCCCATCATCAAATCTTAATTCAGCATCCAAGTCACTGCTGTAGTGGTATTAATTTCAACTTGCATTTATTCAGTACCTTCTTCATGTAAAAGTCCCTGCTTCAGAAGCATAAAATCCCTTGTGGGGGAGGCAAGCTGAGAAAGAGTCCCCCGTAAAGACGGAACTACCCAGTATCTGGTAAGGTTCCAGTTCACACCTGTTATCCCGGAGTCATTATTGACAGTACCTCCTTTTCCCCCTCACAAATGTCCCAGTTTGGATGATAAATTATACAGTTACTCTTTCCCAGCACAGTAATATTCTAATACTGGGTAGAAAGAACAGTAGAAGGAAAGGCAGGAAAAGAGGGCCAGGCATTACTTTCCAGAGGACCTTAAATGCAGGTCCTCAATAGGGAACTATGGGTAACCTTTGGCCTAGCACAGTACATTCGTTCATTCAACAAGTTTTCTGAGGGCCAGGGACCATGCCTCCAGCCTTATGCTAGGCGCGGGTACCATGAAAAGCAAAAGGAGACACAGCTTCCTCCCTCATGGAGTCTGTACACTCAAGAGAAAGGTAAATAGGAGGAATCGCATAGTTCACGTAGGACTGAAACTGTGTGTACCACTCCCCAAGACCATCCCACAGGCACTAGTTGTGCAAAATTAGAGTCTGTGTCCAGATAGGTGTGAGAAATACTGCCATCCAACCCCTATGTGGAAATCCACGGTGCGAATTAAAGGCTCCAAGATGTCTATCTAACTGTTTAACACATGTTCCCAACTTTCTTGGCCACTGAATTCCAGGCTTTTTAGTTTTTGTGATTTTTTTTTTTTTTGGTTTCCCAATCATCAAATACCACCATTCCACGCAGAACAAGTGTTTGTGGAACATACACTGGGAGATGCTGGTCTAACTCCCTGCAGTATTACGGAACTCAACAGATTAGTTTTAACCACAGATACAATCTCATCCCATTGCTCAATGCTATAGCAACTGTATTTTCCAAGACAATCCTTGAACTTCTAAGAAATAACCTTTGTCAAAGGTCAAAATGATTCCAGCAGAATTAAATCTTCAAAATCATTGTTGCATTCTGTCTGTGTGGGCCTCCTGGGCTAAAAATGTATGTCCCGTTCTCAGAAAAAGGTCCTTGCTCTTTTTGTTCCCACGCAAAAACATAATGTTAATTTTCCAACCACAGAAAAAAACATACAAGCAATGTGCAGTATAAGGAACTGGGTGGGAGTTCTGGCCCTACCACTCGGGAACAGGACTTGGTAACTTTACCCCTGTGAGTTCCAGTTTTCCCAACTGTAAAATAAAGTAGAATAAAATAAAATCGCCATCATACTAATACCCACTCTTTTCTAATCTCACAGGGTTTCTGTGAACAGCATATGATATAAGTAATGTAAACATGCTTTGTACCCCTTATCCTGTTGTTCTCCTCACTGCTTTATTACTAAGTTGAGTTTTCTCGGAAAGAACTGACTTACTCTCACCCCCTGCAAATATCATCCCTACACCTGGTATTACAAAGTATCTATTTCCTTATGGGGGAACTGCTGTCAAAATAGAAAGAGTTGTCAACTCTGGGGTTTTGCAGCAAATCTAATAACGACTTCTCAGGGTTGGTAGCACTCAGGATTGGGAAGGACTGCCGACAAGGGCAGTCAAATAAGTCTGTGTCCACACCAAGTGTTCAGATTGTTTTTCTTTTTAAGAAATCCCGGAATCCAGCATTGGCATGGAGTCACTAGTCCTGCAAACTTGTCTAGCTCTGCCCCACAGCTCTTTCCATTGCAAGACAACTACATTTGAGCAGCAAATGCTTCTCCCCCTGCGAGTGCTTTTGAATTAAGCAGCGGAGCATTTCCTCTGCGCCTAGAATAGTGTTAGGCGTTGCAGGGGGGTAGTGATACAAACAGCTCTGAGACTTGGCCTCTTTCTCTCAGAGTTAAATGTCTGGATGGGATGGCAAAACAAACAATTAGAGACCCACTGGGACATACATACATTGTAAGGTAGTCATGACAAGGGTAATAGGATCGTATTTACCGCCCGACCGCCTATTCATCAGTTCTCGCATTTATTTCTTTAGACAACAAATCCTGATTGAGCTCACACTGTGCTCAGGATGGTTCCAAGGGGGAGGGTCTGAAGACACTGAAGACAACATAATTTCTGGCTTTGAGACTCCATGCAAACTGCGAAGACAAACATTTACACGGGAAACAGACAATACAGAACAGAAGATCTGATCAGGTGGCAGGGAGAGGGTACCTACCGGGTTCACGGACAGAGTCATGTCCGACAGAAGCTCCCAGCTGCCGAGGTCCCCACTGTAGTCCTCACTCCACATGGGAGTGAGAGACCAAGGATCTGTCATGGCTGAAAAGTGGTGGAGCCACCTGAGGCCACTTCAGTCTCTGAGACCCCCTACGGAGCTGCACGCCGGGTTGGGGGGGGTCACTCTGCACACTGAAGACAGCTGCACTGAGGCAGGGGCTCAGCCCCGGAATTTTGCCCAGTGGCACTCCCCCTCCAATCTCTCTCTCTCTCTCTCTGTCACACACACGCACACATGCACACGCTCCTCTCGCAGTACTTCTGGAGTCACTCGGACAGGTGGGAAAGGACACTAAGAGAACTAGTGGTGACACGGGGATTAGAACTGCTGCCCGCCGAGTTGCCAAGCCGCTGCTTAATTCCCGAGCCACCTTCTCCTCTCTTTCAATCCACCCTTGAGCATTCAGATAGTCCACAAAGCGCAAGTTAACCACTCAGAGCTGCAGCGTCCTTCCCATCCCCCTCTCCGCCCCCTCCTCCCAGAGCAGAGAGCAGGCTGCGTGCGGCAGAGGCAAGCCTGTGCTCTCCCGCCTGGCCCCAGACGACCCTCTCATGCTGGGCACGGATGTGGTCCTCTGAGGGCCAGGGAAGGCAGGCACACGGCGGACAGGTGGGGCGTTGACGGAGAGCCCTCCCAAGTGCCTACCCTCTTGGCACGTGACAGTGCAGGCTGCCACCCCATGTACCCACAGAGAGACCACGCACAGATCATCTGCCTAGTGATAAATACATATCTTAGGAAATAATGAGGGTACCTTTAAATCATCAAATATTCAATTAACTGCAGCAACAATAAATGAATTGCATAGGATGTTTTAATCATTCCAGAATTAATCAGTTTGGAGCATACTTCTTGGCGATTAGGGTAATACAAGATATCAAAAATACCCTGATTGTGGCATTGAGAGACATAAGCAGCAGCTAGCACTAATAGAAAACATGGAGATTAATGTAAAACATTAAAAGAATAATGATCATCACATGGTTAACCAGGGTGGGGGGCAGGGAGAGCTCAGTGCCTGCCTGTTAGTGTATTATTATTAAGGGACTGCGAGAGAAGGGTCATTCTTTTTTTTTTTCTTTTCCCCTAAAAGCACCCTGAGGTTGTCCCACAATATCTGACAATCAAAGCCCATGATTCCAGGCATATTTCACCTTGACAAAGACTTCGTGAAGCAAAACTCAAAAATCACAGGTTTAATTGCCAGCGAATGCTTGCGTTCCCCTAACAAGTGCAAGTGACACAGAGTGTCACACTACTAACACTAACACCAAACACCATGCCAACGGCCCAGTCAAACAATATGCATGACTGACATCCATGGCAGCTTCTGAACTAATTCCGTTTGTATTTTCATTAACAAATTGCCGCATTTATCCCCATGATTGATTTACAGGACACGGAGTTCCCCTGACGTGGCATTACTAATAGAACGAAAAGTCAGATTATGATATTGTATTACCAAATGAGTTTGCCGGCTTTTTAACATTTTTAATCCCCACGGTCTGTCATTTGTAAAAACAAGGGGCAGTAGCCTCTGGAGTTCTGATCCCTTGATCTCCCACCCGACCCAGGGAGTCCCGGGTCTCCAATTTGGAAAACTACAAACCCAATTCCCATTAGGATCTGTCAGTCCCTTGTTTCCTGCCTCACCTTAACCTGTCCCTATTCTAGTTGGTATTCATAAGGCCCTGTTTAAACAGGAACGGTTAATATTACATAAGCTGCTGACAGAAGTCCTCAGGTAATAGGACTTTTTAATCAAAACAAAAAAGATTTCACAACCGTTACATGGTACAGCTAACCAGCTCATCTTCCAGTTTCTTTATAATACAGCTGAAGGCCTGGGTGCCCACAGATTTGGAGTTTACTTTCAAATACTGCTTCCGGCCCATTTTTAAGAGAGTCACATGGTCCAAATACCCCATTTAAAATAAGTTAGTAGTCACTGTTCCCTCTAAGACAGAAGAAACAAAAAGTAGAGAATAAAGATCAAAGGAATTTAATGTCCTTGCCATTTCGGGCTGGCTTAAAAAAAAATGACCCTTTGTGTAGAATCTTCCAATGGGATCAAAACTAAAAAGGCAGTGAGTGCAATTACATTTTATTTATTTGAGCAAATAAATGAGATAATTTACTATATTTTCTGGGGGCATCAAGAGGTAGTGAAAAGAATACACTCTTTGAAGCTGGACCGACTTGGATTTTAATCCCAGCTTCGATACTTAATTTGTTTTGTGGACTGGGGCAAGGTACTTGAACTTCTCTGTGTTTGTTTCCCTTTCTGGCTCTCTGTTTCCCTGTCTATAGGAGGTGAATACAAGGTACACTCCTAGGGTGGTTATGGGGCTGAGATGTACATCGTAAGCTCCCTCCCCGACTTCTATCCCAAGTTGCCTCTAAGGCCCGTGGCTAGGCATCGTCACTTTGAGACTTAGAACCACTAAGGGCACAGTTTGGTCCCCTTGTAAACTGGCCCCCAAGACATCCCGTGCAGGTAACTAATTATAAAAAGCCTATCCAGGGGCCCAATGTATAAGGAGTCTGGGGCTGCTGCTCCATCTGGTGGCTCTCCCTGAAGACGACAAAGGAGGCTGGAGAGGGAACTTGAGGGGGTAAGACGACAGAGAGACAAGGGGGAGTAGGGGTGGGAGGAATGGGGGAAGGGCGGGTGATGTGCTTCATTATGAGGACATCTTGTCCCTGATTGCATTAGGCATGGGCAAGGGCGGGATGCATATGCAGAAAGGCCCATCATCAGCTGAGAGGACCTAATGGCAGATGGAATTTCAAGTGAAGAGTACTTAATTCAGTGAGCTCTGAATAGCCATTAGCTCACTGTTCATTTATTTGGTGTAATAACTAGTTTCTATAGAAGAGTGAGCTATAAATGGGGAGCAGGGTTATAGTCTTAAAGAAAAATAAAGTACACATCTAGAAAGATTGCCCTAAGAAACCAAGAGCCTATCTGGAAGTGCCTGGCCACCCACCCCTCATTCCTCTGGTCATCCAGGCTGGACAGTGAGGTCATTCCGGCTACTGCTACTGTGTTGCTGCCACCCAGCTGCCCCAGGCCCTGACCCCCTGCTTACACATTCTCAAGGCTTTGTGCATAGATTCCTTAATTGTGCTGCTCACACTTAAGGTATATCCTCCTACTTCTCTTTGCCAGCCTCCCAGTCTGGCCCACCTTGCTTGCCCCTTCCGGCCTGGGCTCCTAGCCTTCTGCCTGCTCTTGGTGCTTGCCCTAAAACCCACGGATCTTCTAGCCATGGTCCCTTCCTTTTGACATTGCTAGGCATGCAACAGACCCCTCAGGGCCTGCGGGATACCCAGTGCGGTCCTGACTGGGGTGCTAGGGCACTGCAACCATGAACTGTTTAAAATTAAGATCTTGATCCCACTAAATCCCTTCTTGCTGCACTGCCTGCCATTCATGCTAATGGCTGAATTGTGGGCAGGGCCTAAATCTCTCATGGTAAAAGAGGAAACTGTAAAACTACAGATGGACAAACTGGAGTGATGTCAGGCAACTTCTGAACTCTGTCAACGGCTGCTGTTAACAAGGCCAACATGCATGATCTAAGCGTGTCAAAGAGTGCTGAGAAGCAAGTTCACTTCTGAATGTTACCATTTAAAGATGAAATTTAGAGTTTTTAGAGTGTCCATATACTCCTCCCCACTCCACAATCACAGCAGATTCTCACAATGTACAGCAGCTAAGCCCCCACAAGGCGGATCTCGTTTTCAGCTAACTATAATCTTATAAAGTAGCGGAAGAAAGACATACTGAAAGGGAACAGTTTAAGTGTCCAAGTTCTACTACTAATTAGCTGTTTGCTTTGGGACAATTCATTTCCTCACTCTCCAGCCTCCACAACAAAGGCAAGGGGATATATCACAAGTTCCTAATGTTTTGTACCTCACATAGCTTTACAAAAATAATCAGAGATCTACATAAGATAACCAACTTTTTCGTTTGCCATGAAGGGCCATAATGAAAACAATATCCAAGAGGTAGGAAGTGTACAATCTCCAAATACATGACAGATTCTTCAAGATCTATGACAGCAAACTTATACCAATATCAAACATACTCACACACACCACTGTTCTTATAGTTCACATTTTGCCACAGAATAACCTTCATCTCAGACCTGTTGCCAGGTGAGATGATCTCTTGGGTGTCTTTTGGATTTTGTAATTTTGTTCACCTTCTTTTTATTGTGTTATACTAAATACATCTTATTCTACGTTTCAGTAGACTTCCCGACATTCAATTCTCTATCTCCTATCCATGGACTAGTCTCTCCATGGAGCACGAATGTTAATTGTCAAATCCTAGATAGACTTTCTCTTTTCCTGCTGATGTTTTTGAAATACATGGGAGAAGCAAATTAATTTTTAGACCAATCAATACCAGAATAATTAAGAAGGCAACCCTTAATGCAACAAGTCACACAGAACACACAGCACGCACATCCTGTGGGCCTTACCTGTGAAACCGATCTCCCACCTTAGCCGTCCCAGGATGAACGTGAAGACCATTGACAAAAAACCATCTGCAGTGTCTTTTGCTAGAAGTCCACCTTCCCTACAGCGTAGCATGTGATCTGTCACGTGCCATGTATTCCAAAGGCAAACATAAGTTCTTAGGGGGGGCTTGGGGGGGGCGGGGGATGGGAGGAATATCAGGTAGCGCGGTGTCCCAGAAGCCTGGAGAAGAAAGCGCTTCAAAGAGAAAGTGGCCATTAAGTAAGATAAGGATTCAGACTTGGCAGTTGAGTTTGGCAAGGTCTAGGTCATGGACAACCTTGGTCAGAGCTGTTTCAGTGACATGCTGTGAGCGTGAAGCTGACTGCAGTGTGTTGAGGAGGGAGTGGGAGGATGGCAGTAGAGAGTGAATAATCAATTTCTCCTGTGAAAGGGAACAGACAAATAGGGGGAGAGGACGTTGTGATGTGGGCCAGGTCAAGGTTTTTTCTTTTTTTTCTTTCTTTTTTTTTTTTTTTTGTTAAGAGGGATGATATTAAGGCATTTTATATACCAGTGGGTGGAGGAGAAAAAAGTGTTGCAAAAGAGAGAGCGGATGGTTATAAAAGCGAAGTCCTTGAGAAGGAGAGAGCATATTGGGACTCAATTGGAGAGGACAGCCTGAAATAGGAGCATGGACACTTCTGGATGCTGCTTCCATTGTAAGAGGAGGGAAGGCAGAGTGTTTAGATACATAAGCAGTTGGGTTGGAGCAATTAAAGACAGGAAGATGCAGCAGTACTTGTCTGATTGTATCTATTCTGCTCCTTGCAGTGGGTGGCAAGGTCATCAGCTAAGAATGGGGGTTGCCTATTGGGAATGCAAAGAGAAAGGAAAGGCGGGAAATAGTTGTCTTGGAGGACAGGAACATGGATTTGCTAGGGAAGTCTAACAGAACTATCTGGCAATTGTCAAAGGGAAAGAAAGAGCTAGCTAGCTACACAGGAAACACAGGAGACACTGTGAGTATCTCAAGTATGGAAATAAAGGAAGGAGGAGGCGGGGGAAAGGGGAGAGCTGCAAGCCAAGTAGCTCCAGTGATTTAGGAGGAGGTGACACTCTGCTCCCCACTATTAGTACTGCCCTTTCCAACACTGATTAGCTAATTACCCACAGTTCACAGTTCTCCAACTGCTCTAATCTGCGAGAGGCTTCATTCTGCATGGAACAAGCCGAGAGCCCAGGAGCAGGAGTAATGATTTTCTGGGACCCCACAGTGGCGAAGCCCATAATATTACTCAGAAGGCCAGATGAAATTAAGCCCAGGGCCAAAAATGGCCACAGTGCTTGAGGATCTCCTCTCGGGGGCTAAATGAATTCAGCTGTCTCTAGGGAAGCAGAGAACTCGATTAACCCATATCATCCTGAGAGAGATCATTCTTAGACAACATTGGAAGGGCAAGTTTCCAAATTGTGTAAAGATGGGCTGTTTTAAATATTTTGCATTTAAGCAAATATTTATCACATGATGGTTAGTATGAAATATTTCAAAATGCAATTATGTTTCATAATATACTCAGGACTGACACATTCTTCAAAAGCATTTATGGTTTTTAAAGATACAAGGACTTCCTCACTGGAGCAAAAAAATGAAGGAGGAGCTCAGGTTTTTCTGGTAGCTTCTGAAGACATTGCCACAGGCCGTTTTTTTGGGTCTTCAATTAAGTATTGTAACCCCATGTATAAAAGAACCTTTTAAATACCTATCTTTGGCTCATAGTGCCTGAAAAGCTTGTGCAAAATGAAGGTCTTTCCTTAACATTCACAATCCCTCACCCTAAAAGAGCTACTTCAGTCTTCTTCTAAATACATAGCTAATGATTTAAATGTCTGCTTCAAAATGAGAAACCCAGATTTCAGTTGGATATTCTTCTAGCTAAATTTTCCTTAAAGCCATGTAAGCGGGACAGGCTTTGTAAGTTTGCAAGTGGCTCCACTTTCAGACTAACCTCTAATGAACTTGGCGCCTTCTTGACTCTATAAACCCCGCACTTAGGATCGTCTTAATTGTCAGCGGATGACACGGTGGTTCCACAGATAAAGTTACAGTTGCTCTTCTCCCACAGTGATGAGCCCAAAGAACAAGACGCGTGCATGGGGACTGAATCCTCTCCAGATCTCCTATTATTTATAACTCTAATTAAAACAATTTTATCTATTAATGCCAAGTGACACTGCTAAATATATTCAAGGAAGTTCACATTTTTTTCTATACTTCTGAAATCTCTTAGATCTGCACCCACTTACATGTGGTTTCTTTGCTTGCTAAAATGAAATGATAGTTAAGAATAACTCACTTCCATTAGATTTATAAATCTCATTAATTAATTCTACTTCTCCAATGGTATAGAGACCAAACTCAAATGCAAGATCTAATTAAAGAGAAGTAAAAAAAAATGTTAAGAAACAACACTGAGATTGAAACACAGAAGTAGCTGTTTAGCCCCAAATTAACCAGGCGCTATGCTAAGCAAGCATGTCCATTAATCCCTAATGAGGATTTTAAACACATTAAAACTTCCTAATACAAAGTGTTTGCCTTCCTTTTATCCAATAACAAATAAGCCAATAATTTTCTGGCTCTAAATGACACTATTAACTGTCACGGCATGTTTTATTTGACAAACCCTCCATTCAAATACTGTAAAACCAATTAATTTGCCTGCTGTGAAATGTGTTTCTTGATAGCTTTCATGCGACTTTTTTCCTCCTCAAAGAAATGTAAATAGGAGGTCAATGTAGGTGCCTGATTTTGCTTTAAAAGATATGCCATGGCAGCTATAGGTTGTCTACCTGGTTTGCAATTCAAATGAATTGAAAGACAACGTCCATTTTCCGGTCACAATTACAAATTGGTCTCCTGATAAGTAAACTGTGTCAGAGTAATAGTTTGGTTACCAGGAAGATGGCCTCATATTTGAGAACAGAGAGTTGGCAAAATTACCCTATAGTTTGATTATAAATAATGACTTGCAATCCTGGCCCTTATCCTTCCTGCTTTGTTAGGTGAACTGGCACTGGGGCCTGTCTCTGGCTCCATCCAGGCTTCCCCCAAGTGCACCTGCACATGTGCCCAGGAAACTGCTCCTGAATGCGGACTTAAGTCCTGATGCTTTTATTTGAAAACGCCACAACTGGTCACACTTTTTTGTTGGGAGAAAAATCAATAGAACAAATACCAGAAGTTCCTGTTTCTTAAACTTCCCCTGGGCCTTACTTAGTATCTCCAGTTAGCTTGAGAGATGGCCCCAAGGCACCATCTTCCCAGCATTTATGGGACACTCTGAAACATTTGGCTCATGGAAGGGCATGATGCTTTTCCAGAATATTAGTCTGCAAACACAGACACTTGACACAGCGTCATAAAGAAGGGGTCTGTGGCATTAAGTGTTGGCCTGCTCTGTGGTGCATCTTGAGCCCACTGCATCATACCCTGAAGACCAAAGAGGGAGTGATTGATATTGGAGGACCATGGCTTATGGAGCCTAGTGCTTTATACCAATCAACATGGACAGCGTATGCATGACACCAATAATCTTTGCTTGCCTCACTTCTGCACAAAAACCCAGGATTGGTTACTTTTCAGCTGTGAAAGAACAGGCACCTGGCAGGTGTTTATAATCCCACATACAATTACAACACATTACCGATGCAAATAAAATACTCTTGGTAAGATAACCACACTTACTCCTGAATCAGTGCATTGGAGTAGCTCCAAACTTGGGAATTTAGAAAAACTCTGTTCGCATTAAGAAAACCATCCCGAATGGAAAATATACATTGCATTCCCACTCTGCACAGTGCACTAAATGAAGCACTATGGGAAATTCAGTAAAATGCAGCAGATGATAAAAGACTAAATGTCCACAGGGAACATCTACTCCAGACAAGCATACAGGACCTGCGTAACTAAAACAGTGACGACAAAGCATGTATTTTCAGATCCCTGAATCAGGCACATGGCAGGAGGATTTTTCTTTGAGTGAGTATGAGAGTATGAGGGTGGCATGCGTTGGATGACCAGATCTGTGAATTTCCAGAACATCTAATATGGGAAGAATGAAAGTGATTATTTCACGTCAGTACTATCCTAGAAATCCAGACTTAGTGGCAATCCTGCTTTTAAAAAAAAACAGATGTGGGATGCCTGGCTGGCTCAGTCGGTGGAGCCTGCCACTCTTGATCTCGGGGTTGTGGGTTCAAGCCCCATGATGGGGGTAGAGATTATGTAAAAATAAAATCTTTAAAAAATAAAATAAAAAAGACATATGGTTGGCTTTGACAATACTTGTAACAGGAAGTTACAGAAGGGAGAACTGTCTGCAGATCCAGGAAAAGTCAGGAAAGGAAGGGAGACCTGACCTTAACTTTGAATATAAGAACAGATTTGGCCAGGTAGCAACTACAGCGCAGTATGCCTTTTGGCAAGTCACAGTTTCTCCAGATATAAAACAAAGGAGCTGGCCTATAACCCAGTCTCAAAAGTGACTCCCATCTGTTAAAAACAAGTCTATCAGTCTGTGGTCCAAAGCAGATTAATTTCAGAACTTCAACTTGTATTCATCGGATGATCTCTCATTAATAGAAGTCTCCAATCTAGGGACACCTGGTTTGCTCAGCCAGAAGAGCATGTGACTCTTAATCTCAGGGTTGTAAGTTTGAGCCCCATACTGGGTATAGAGATTACTTAAAATAAATAATTTTTTAAAAAAATAGTATCATAAAAAAGAAGTCTTCGATCTAAAATGAAGAGCTATCAATCTCAAAGGTGTAGAGCCCACATAATCTACAGAAGTAAAAATGTCAAGCCATTCCAGCAAATACTCTCAAAATGGAAACAGACAGACATTATGCTTTAGAACTTCAGTGGAAGCATTTAAAATATGAACAGTTTGACTTTCATTATCAGGGAGACTACAATAACAATTAGATGTCATTTTCAAAAATAACATGTTGGCCCCAAAGCCAAAGTGTCTCAATCATGGGAGATCTCATTGAGTTAGAGTTTTTGCTAAATGTTAAGTGAAAATACAATCTAGACTTGGCTAAGTCAACAAACTTGAAGCCAAAACATGTAGAAGTGGCTCTGTTTAAAAAGATTATTTTGAAAAATCTCATAGTAGTTCCTAAATCTTCCTTTTTTAATCAAGATTTGGGACTGTACTGAGACCACCAGACATCAAGTGTGCTTGCAACCTTTTCGACTGTCAGACCAGACAGATTTTTATCTTATGCGAATCAACCCAGAGTCTCCAAGGTGCAGTGCTAGAGCACGAATCCATTTCACTAGACAGTCATTGAAATTATAATTCAAAGTTCAACTTACTTTCGCATTTTCTACTGCAATACTTTTGGCAGCCCAGGGCAGAAAGTCGAAACCTGGTTTCCAATGGAGACCACTTCTAGTGGTTTCTAAATGTTGGCAGCAAAAATTCCTTCTTGTCAAAGAGATCAGCAGTCACTGGCTTTCATTAATTTACTTTCAATGACTGCTGCTCACTCTGAGGAAGTCTTTCTTTACCTAAGGATGTTGACCTGCTGTTGGACCCCATCAGAAACAGACACGAAGAGACACTGATATATGAGGAGATTGGGAAATCCCCTCCAGTGGCCTTTCCAGACTCCACAACTTCCATTTATTCTCACTGAAGCCATGAGCACAAAAAAACACGATTTGTGGAGAAGACACATAGCTGGAATCTATAAAAGCTCCTGACTCAAGATAAATAAACTCACTGATATATATTACACTATAAAGTATTATTTGACAATCTTTAGAATCAGTTTAAGGGCATTCTTCATTGAAATGGATTATCATAAAGAAGAGGGACTTTTAAAATCGAAAGCAATATGCCAACTTAAATGATGCAATTACCAATACTTAGTGTGCATTTAGTTGGGTAACTAAAAGGCCCTGGGCTGAGGGCATACTGGAAATAAAAATTTATTGTGATCACACCAATCTTGAAATTATCTGGCCTTGCACACAGATACCTATACAACACATTTCATTAATTTCTAACTGTTTTGCTTTGTTTTAGGATCTGTTCTCCAAAGGCAAACGTGACAACTTATCAGTATGTTCCTAGGTCTTTCACAGCATCAAATATCTATTTTGTAATGAAAAGCTTTCAAATTAGCATTTTCAAGATTCTCGGTTTCTCTTTTCTGTAAATGATAATCCAACTGCAAGTGAGATCTCCTAAATCCTTAATGTGAATATCTTAACCCCTTTATTCAAAACTCTAAGAACAGCTCCCCGGTGACATCATTTCATGCTGCTGGTCTATAAACATAGACTATACAGAGTTCCCACGAAAGCCACAGGAATTCGGGAGCCAAGTTCATGGACTGCAATGAAGACCCCTCTGGGATGAAAGGATACATGTGACAGGGCAAATAATGTCCTCACAAATTTAAAACCATCAACAGAAATGGGAAGAAGACCACTGATGGCCTAAAGAGAGACCTACGAAATGGCATTTTGAAAACCTGAGAGAGGAAGAAGAACATCTTGAAGGTTCATCACCTGTACAATCATGAATCAGAGTCCATGATTTGAAGAGCACCTGCTGTCATCACCAGTAGACCAACCTGTACGTCCAGCCAGGACCCCCAAGTTGCTAAGCATTGAGGTCTCAGGTTCAACACTGAGGTCAGCGCCTTGCTACTCTACTTCACTCCTCCTCTGGCTTCTGTGTTTCCACCATTTACATCCAACTGAAGGAAATTCCTACAGGTTCGTGGGCTCTCCAAATATGCCATGAAAACTGTCTTCCCATGAACAGTCATGGTCAAGTTTGATTTGAGAAGTCCTGAGTATGTGGTAAAATAAGCTTACTGGTGCCAGGCCGAGGCTGGAATGAAGGAAGACACTTAATCACTCAACACAACATACCCTTCCTCTTTAATCATTCCATTCAAGGAATGGGAAAGGAGACAAACAGTGCTGGCAGGGGCAACCTTTCCATCTTTAGAAATTTGGTCCCTTAGAGTAAGATAGGCATTCTGAAAAAGAACCGCCTGTGATAGCCATTCTAGGTATGGTGGAAGCCTTTGGTCCAAACCGTTCAAGTTCTGACCATGATCTACTAAATCTGTTGAAGGGCAGGGAGGAGAAGGAACAGGTAATAAATGAAACAACTCTCTAATGATACATGTGCCATTTGTTATCTGTGAGTTTATTCTCAATGGACTACTTCTCAATTGCTTGTCCAGTAATGGATACATTCATCTCACAATATATTCTTGTCAGAGAAAGGACCTGGGGGTTATATACTCCAACCTTCTAACATGGGGCCCATTTTAAAGCTAAGAACCAATGAGGTGCAGAGAGGTAAAAGAATTGGCCCAAGGTCACACAGCCAGGTGAATGGAAAGACTGGGGCTAACCTCTGGTCCATTGGACAGAAAAGGTCATGTTTTTGTCATCATATGATACAACCACTAACTTACATAATCCCCGTGATGGAGGACTCATTATCTCATTATTCCATTTGATTCGCCTCAAGTCACTTCAGTTCCGTTAAACAACTAAAGCAGCTCTACTCAAGCTTCTTCTGGAAGATCTAATTGCTCTATTTACACAGTCTCCTCTGTATTCTGTTGGGAACTGGTGGGGGAGTGGGGGGCAACAGGGACAGAAGTGACTGCCTTACCCCTGAAAATGGCATCTAAATGGAGTGTCTCTTCAAAAAAATTTTTTTTAAAATTTTAAATAGTGTGATGCTGTGGCAATTGTTAAGACTGTGATGAAAGACCTCTGGGAAAGCCATGTCTGGTGCCCTCCCCTACCAGTACCACCAGAGTCTGGATCACTGGAAAGTCAGAGTCCAGCTCAGTCTGGAGCCGAGTATGTTGGGCAGTAGGCCAGAGCTCCTGCTTAGATTCTTTGGCTGGAGGGGCATAGTATTCATGGTCATTGCCTCGGCTTCCATAGCACCATGTTCAGTCTAAACACCTGAACCAATCAAAGCAAAGAGACAGGAAAAGGGAAGTATTGAGAAGAGAAGTTAGATGAATAAACTCATTTTGTAAATTTTGACTAAGGTGCAGAAAATAATAGTATCTGTTAATTTCTGGAGCAACATGTTTTGGAGCAGCTATACACGTCCCACATCTGTAAATGATCCTTCATATGCCTATGTCCTCCTGTGGTCATGGAGATTAAGTAAGCTCAAGGATGAGCCCGGCCTAGTGTAAGTGCCCCACAAGCATTTCTGTGAACAACAGGCATTTATATGACCATTTTCACACGAAATCGATAACCAAACTATGGCCTGATATCAACCTCCAGGCCTCATCCGTCTAGACTCTAGAGTGAACACTTGGTGACAGCTGCCCCCAAGGCACACTGAGCACTATATGCAGACCATCCCAACAACGGCAATTTACATAATGATTTTCACAACAGAATGCTTAACAGTATACTAAGTTAACGGTTAGGTTCAAAAACGCAAAATATAATGTCGTCAAAGCCTAGGATATATATTAGTATCCCCATTTTTAAATGATGAAAGTGAGGTTCAGAGAGGTTAAGTGATTTGCCCAAGGTCACACAGTTAACATGATAAAGCCAAGACAGAATACCATGTCGGTATGACTTCAAACCCCTGTTTTTAACCATTGTATGAGGAAAAAAAAATTACTAAAAAAGGTATGCAGTAGCCCTTATTAAAGTTGTGTTAATTATTTTCACTTTGCAAAACTCCTCTGTTGTACCAATATAACAGAATGTAGTGAACATACAAGTTGCAGTTCAATAAGCCCAATTTTTCCATTGTTCTGATGAGCATAAGATTATATATGTCCATCTGTAGGATAAACAAGATATCATGATTATGTCTTTGCATTCACAACTACTACGACCAATACAAGCACTTCAGATTAATCTATACAGAGTGCAATGTGTAGCTTAATGGACTATTTCAAGTGATCTCAAAGAGAAGCTGATTAAAATGGCCATGAGAGGATTTGGTGGCATTTTTATTTTGTACATAACAAATTAAATCAAACCAGAAGGTAAGATTATGTGGAGCCTGTTGAATGAAGACAAGTGATTCAGAAGTGAAAGTTTTTTAAAAGAGAAAAACTTGAATTGGCCTGCTATGGATTTCTGAATTTGAAACCTCAGTGTTTCTCTCTGCAGATGTGAAATATATGTGTGAGTGTACATAAAATAGATAGATACTGGCCCACAACTGAGAATCTAATGGCAAAATGGGTCCCCCTTGAGGGATTTTTCAAAGCCAAATTTTTCAAAGGCTGCATTTCTCACAAATTCCCTCTAATGGTTTGAGTACTCATTTGTTTATTCTATCTGGCTCTAATCAGAGGAAACCTATCTTTCTGGTATTATCATGAAAAACTTTGTGGTTCAGCCATGTTTGAAATGCTCCTTTGACCTTGATCATGGCCAAGCTGACCTTCTGACAACCAGTTCCACTCTCTGTTCAATTCAACATATCAGTATCCTTTTATTTCCATCTCTCTGTTTCCAGACCCCCAGGTTAGACAATAAATACACCTCATAATCAACCTGCCTAATTTGAACAACAATAGAGAGGGAATTTTTAAAATGTATGATTTACTGAGGGAGGACGGGGTAGGCAATGGGAGAATCTTGCAGCTCAGGTCAGAAGAGCCCGGGTTCTACTTTTCTCTCTGAGTCTCTCACACAAGAAATGAAGAAACTGGAGGAGCACATATTCCAGATTTTACAGAGCTCCCCAAAATAATACTGTGACTGGTGATCAAGTGAATTGGTCATACTGAAACCAGTAAGACTGAAAGGAAGTCATTTTATAATGACCTACAAGCAATGATTCCTTTGAGGAAGGTGAATTATACTTTCACCCAGAGTGCTCAGTAAGTGTTGGACTCTCAGACAGTCTTCATAACATTTGAGAGCTTCAAACTACATCATCTGAAGCATCCCTCACTATTTATTCTGATAGTTTGGGTCCATTTATCATCAAGTGTGTGTCTTTGGTGAATCACCTCTGTTCTGTTGGCCAAAGCCTCCTTGCTATGAAATGAAGGGGTCTGAGGCTTTCCATGATCTATACTATCTATGAGCCTTCATCCATATCCCTGTGATCCCCTAGCCCTCCTGCAGTGTTAGGATGAAATAATCACTTCTGGTGATAACCAATTTCCATCCCAACTCAGGGGACACAGATCCCACTGGGACAGTAGAAAATGCAAATCCACTGTCCACTCCCAGCTTCAAGCTGCCACTCATTTCTGGGGTCCAGATGAGGACGGCAGAACTAGATTCTTCATTGGCTGAGATAAGGTGTGGGCATCTTTACATCTCTGTAAAGGCAGTATGTTCTTAGGACACACTTTAAAGCGATTTACAACCAAATAAGCATTTCACGAGATGACAGACAATAATATTCTTCAGTCATTCTGGTGGGAAATATTCCATCACGGCTCCTAACTTCATATAGAAATTAATGCCTTCCAGGTGTATCATGTCTCCCTAGAACACATCTAGGGGGGGCATCACATAGTTCAACCTCTGTAGTAAGTATGCAATAAGTTGTATACAGGAGCACAGTAATCTGTTTTAGTGCATTAAAGAAAAAAAATAGGGTACACATAACAGCTTCAAACCTGAAACTGATGTAAATTCAGTTTTTAAAAACCCTACTGAGCCCTAGGTGAGTCACTAGCTTCGAAAGACCCCGTGAGGTTCTCTGGCTCTGCAGTGCTAGCCCTTAGACTGTGGACTGGGAACGGATGGCAGCTCCTGGGAGTAGGGCGGCAGCCGAAACAAAGAGGGCCTCATTACCATGCGAGGCACAACAGCCTTCAGATGTGATGAGAAACGTGACTGCATGACAAACCGAGCCTGGGGAAATTTCAGAATCTGACCACCCAAGCATGCAGAAGAGGGTGGCGTGAACGGGGTCAGGCCAGCGGGAAGGTGGGTCGGCCCTGCACCGGGCACGCCGGTGGAGGCCCCCGGCTCTCAACAGCCAGGGCCGCTTGGACCCGCAATTACACAGATTTGTAGGACTAAGGAGCCCCCCCAGACTCAGTTTTTGATATGTGGCTGTGTGGAACTGCTGGAAACAGAAAAGCTAATGGAAGGACATGCTTCATTTTTATTGCATTAGGCCGTTTAGTATGCATTTTACACACAATTCTATACCGCTTTGGAGTGAGCATGAAAGCAACCGCCGCCTGTGGATAATTCCGAAGGAAGATAAACAATCGCTAAAGTCCTTCTCCCTGCCCCAAATGCTTTCTCCATGAGGTCTAAACGGGTCAGAATATGCTGCCAAATGCACTTAGTGGGGAGAGATACATCAGCTCTCAGATCACACAAATGACAAAGCAGGCTCACATTAGAACCTGGAAACTGAAACGGAACAAAGTATCCTTAACTAAAATATGGACTTTCGTCTTCCACCAAATGTGCCACTCTATCTTTAAAGGTATCTGCTACAGTTCTAGAAGGATGAGATTAACTGACAATGAGAGTTTGCAAATTCCTCCGTTCAGATCAATAAAATTCTCCAGCTCTGGCGTCTCTATATTGATGACAATCTCTTTCATTTTGGTGATTAGAGATTCAGCACCTTTTAATCACCTTCAACATGACAACTACACATATCTATAGCTCTGTAATTTACAGCAATTGACACGGTGTTAAAAATCGGTGATTATGCGATTGGCTTTTTGGTGTTACTCATTTTCCGATCTATTTCAACCAAAGTGCAAATAATGCCCATTAAGCCATTGTTGCAATGTTGACACAAGCAGGCAAAAGGAAATCTGAGTTTGATTTTGACACTTCGATGCTAACGAACTGAAACTGTAATGAAGAACAATGTCAATGTGAACTTTCAATTTTCCTAGTTTCATAACGAGTGCCTCTCTTCTGCTTCCTAACTACTGGAGGTTGAGGCCAATCATCTATAATACGTTGTTGTTATTGGGAGGTTTGGGGCTTTTTACATAATGACAGATTTTTTTTATCTGATTTTTAAAAATTTTTTATTAACATATAATGTATTATTAGCCCCAGGGGTACAGGTCTGTGAATCACCAGGTTTACACTTCACCACACTCAACATAGCACATACCTTCCCCAAATGACAGATATTTTTGAAATGCAGTAGACATATTCAGTTTGGAATGATAATGAAATAGCTTTGCCTATTCACAAATTAAACAGCACATCTCAAAGAGGCAGCTTGGACTACTTTCTCTCTCTCACACACACACACAAACACACACATGCACACACACACACTGATAGTTGTTCAAAAAACTCATTCAGAAAGTTGGCTAACTTCACACCACTATGTACTGATGCACAAATGCCTTTCCATTACATAGGACTGGGTCCAAAATCATGAAATGCAATGAAAGAGAGACCATCTTAACAAAGAAGTAAAAAACCTAATTCTGGCCAACAGTTGTGATTAGACACCTAGGTTTTTAATTAATTCATACATTCATTCAGTAAACATTTGTGACTAATAACCACCCTTTACTGAGTGTCTATTATGTGCAGGTGCTTGGCATATATATAAACAGTAATACTCATAATGCCTATGAAGTAGGAACCAGAACCTTTCATTAAACAGGGGGCAGGCTTGGACCCGCTCACCTGCCATGGATAAAGAAAAATGAGATTAGGACCCAAGCCCATTAGTCCCCACCATATCAGTCCCATTGCTTCTTCTACTCTAGGGCACTAGAAAATGCTTCAAAGACATATAAAACAGAGGCCCAATCATTAATGCTCACTGCTATGGGTTAAATGGCATGTCCCCCAAATTCATATGAAGACCATAACCCCCAGTACTTTAACATCTGACCATATTCAGTGGTAAGGTCTTTACAGATGTAATCAAGTTCAAATGAGGTCAGTTATGGTGGGCCCTGCTCCAATGTGCCCAGTGTCCTCACACATGCATACCTCGAGATACTGTGGTTCACAATACAGTAACTATCATAGTAAAGCAAGTCAAATGAGTTTTTGGGTTTCACAGTGCACATAAAAGTTATGTTTACTCTATACTATAGTCTATAAAGTGTACAATAGAATTATGTCCAAAAAAACAATGTACATACCTTAAATAAAAACACTTTATTGCTGGAAAATTCTAAGCATCATTTGGACTTTCAGTGAGTCATAATCACTGATCACAGATCACTATAACAAATACAATAATAATGAAAAAGCTTGAGATATTGTGAAAATTACCAAAATGTGACATAGACAATGCTGCTGGAAAAGTGGCACCAATAGACTTGCTCGACACAGTGTTGCTACCAACCTTCAATTGGTAAGAATAAAAACAAAACAAAAACAGAAAAAAAGCACAGTATCTTCAAAGTACAATAAAGCAAGGGCTATAAAAAGGGGCATGATCATAAAAGTAAAATCTGGACAAAGACATGCAGAGGGGAAAGAGATGGTGAAGACACAGGGATAAGACAGCCATCTCTAAGCCAAGGAGAAGCCTGGAACTGTCCTCCCTCACATGCCTTCTAGAAGAAATCAACCCTGCCAATACCTTGATCTCAGATTGTGAGACCATACCTTTCTGTTGTTTAAACCACCTTGTTTGTTGTACTTTGATCCAGCAGTCTTAGCAAATTAATTCAGTCATATAACCTATTTGGTGGGATAAGACAAACCCAGGAATACCTACGCTACAAGGCAGACAAAAGGAAATGACTTAAGGTGGGATGCAACTGACTGAGCCAGTTGAGCATCGGACTCTCGATTCTGGCACAGGTCATGATCTCAGGGTCTTGGGATCAAGCCCCAGCCTGGCGTGGAGCCTGCTTGGGATTCTCTCTCTCCCTCTGTCCTTTCCCTCACCCCCACTCTCTCCCTCATGAAAGAAAGAAAGAAAGAAATAGAGAAAGAAAGAAAGAAAGAAAATGACAAAAGGAAGGTAGGAACAACATTTAATGGTGGGGGTGGACAGTGTTAATCGCTGGAGGAGGGGGAGAAGGCAATAGCACTGTGGGCATAATTCCCCATATTCATAGAGTGACAACAATAGAAATAAGAACTGCAATAAGAATAATGATTAATAATGATACAAATTCTAGCCACACTTACTGAGTACTTAATATGTGCTGGGCACTGTGCTAAATGCCCCACAAGGATTATCTAATGTAATCCTCAGAGCAATCCTGGGAGGTAAGTTCGAGAATTATCCTTGTGTTCCACTGGACACCTGCTGGGCCACCAACTTGGATATGAAGCTGGTAAATTCCAGCCCACAATCAGCAATGATGCAGAGTGCATCTCTTCTACCAGACCAAGCCCACACTTAGGGTCCCTGGGCCCCTATCTTCAATGTTTCCTAAAAATTTTCTCTCATATTGCTCACAAACTGATTTGTCTCACATGTAGTCCATTTCCCTTTTGACATTGGGCTCATGAGCCAGTGCCAAATGTTTTCCTACTGACCTGTCTTCCTTATAGCAGGGTATGTAAAGATTCTCATAAGAGAGCCAATTCCTTAGAGCTAGGGTTACAGAGCATGGAATCAACACAGTCAGTAGACCCTACAGGGCCCGAGGTAGAATGGGCAGCCCGGGATTCCCACACTCTGTGTCCAAATGGGTCTATGGTGACACAAGCTCTTATGTGTCTATACCACACCACCCCCTAACTCATGTTCCCCTCCTTTCCTGAGCACAAAAGCTCCAAATCATCAAATGCATACTTGGTGGTGGATACTCACTCAATTTTAAATTTATCGACTGCATTATGAAACTGACAGATGGTCATGACAATAACAGAAACCTATAGCTAATACTGACCATATCCTTCCAAACGAAAAAATAGATTTCTCTATTTTTTCTCATCTCACAGGTGTGTGTGTGTGTGTGTGTGTGTGTGAGAGAGAGAGAGAGAGAGAGAGAGAGAGAGAGAGATAGGAGAGACTTGAGTATATTTGCACTGTGATTCTTACCAACTTCATTTAGTTATCATATACCCCAAAGCAGACTTCCATCATATAATGTATTTAATTCAATCAAAGCTCTTTGATGAGCTGGGCAACTCACTTGTTGCTAAAACAGGAAGCATTTGCGGAATGGGTTCTTAACCTGGGATCCATGAAGGGAGTCTCGGGGG
The DNA here is from genome assembly GCA_004024625.1 of Mellivora capensis. Lineage (NCBI taxonomy): Eukaryota > Metazoa > Chordata > Mammalia > Carnivora > Mustelidae > Mellivora > Mellivora capensis. Next base: position 93,355 of record PISX010000723.1, on the reverse strand, counting down.
ACCTGAAATTATGTGCAAAATTTCGTGTGCATGCCTATGGGCATTTTCTGGCAAGAGGTCCCACCATTTTGATTGAACTCTCAAAATACACTGTGATCCATCAAAAGGTAAAAGACTTAGGGTTTATGCGGATGATTGGGCAGAATATCTGATATTCAATGGGAGAGTCTTGAAACATTGAGGCATATCTATAGTGTATCTCCTGCAGCATGAGGGGTGCATACAGCTCATCCAATAGCTGGTAGGACTTGCACCCATACCCAACACCAAGCCTGAAGAGGGTGAAGAGATGAGAGAGACGATGAAGCATGAACATGGCAGGAGTCCTTGTTTTGGTCCCACAGACATAAAGCACAAGGGGGTCCCAGAAATTGCCGAAATTTCACCTCCCAGGATGCAGCTTACCCTGAAAGTGGCACAATTATCCTGACAGTGGGTTCAAACGAATGAGAATCCTGGAACCATATAGGTGACCAGGAAGGACAATAATAGAACCCCTGACTAAAGGCTCAACTCACCAGGCCAGGGAACCATTACGGAAAAGATGAGCAGAGCCAGCTCCCCAAACTGGTCTGTGTGTGACTGTGGGACTGGGTCGGAGCATGTAACTATGCGTGCACCCCCTGCCTGTCTCTGCTAATGCGGGGGGTGGAGAAGGGGGTGCAGGAGAAGCAAAAGCATAAACAGCTGAATTTAGTCAAAGGCCTAATTGTTTCCCAGACGTATATGCTGTGGCTCCCAAGTGGAAGCCTCGCCAGATCGACCCCCACTGATGGCCTGTGGCTTTGTGTGTGTCACCCACTTATGCCTGCCTCTGAGAGGGACGGCTCATGCACGGAGACAGTGGGCTGTTCGGGAGCCGCTTCTGCGTATGTAATTAGTCACGGTGCACCTGTACCTAACTGCATTAACAATTAACACAATTACACACACAATTGTGGAATTGCCCCCACTATTTGAATAATTAGTGAGCTAACAACATGATTTGCAGGTGCAATTGAGCAATTATGTACAGTTCCAAAGTGGAATATGCATATTTAGAGGCTTGGATGAGGCCCATTACTAAATCTTGTTCCAAATGGTCAAATTAATTTTATTATTAGAAGGACTGGTACTCAGCGAGAGCGAGCTAATCCTTGAGCACGCTAGCATGAGGTACCAGGCACCGGGTTCAGCTCATCAAGGTATTCAGCTCTGGGGTTCAGCAAGCAGAGGCACCCCTGCCAGAGTCCAAACTTGTTCTTGACTTGCCTTTAGAAACCTGCTTCAGGGACGCCTGGGTGGCTCAGTGGGTTAAAGCCTCTGCCTTCAGCTCAGGTCATGATCCCGGGGTCCTGGGATCGAGCCCCGCATCAGGCTCTTCGCTCAGTGGGGAGCCTGCTTCCCCCCCTCTCTCTGCCTGCCTCTCTGCCTACTTGTGATCTCTGTCTGTCAAATAAATAAAATCTTGAAAAAAAGAAACCTGCTTCAAATTCACTGGTTTCCTGCACTTTGTCTCAGCACAGTTCCACTGTGCCCCAAGTCTTGGGTCTGCAAACCGAGAGCTCAGCAATAAGCACTGAACAAAAACATCACCTCAGCTGTGTCCTACAAAAAAGATACCCAGAAACTCGGTGCCAGGAATGGGGTACTACCCATAGTCAGGCCCCAGTGGGCAGGGCAAAGGCAGGAGTGACCATACACTCAGATGCAGACAGCCAGGGATGGTGTACCTTGCAAGTTCTCTGGCATTTAGTAAGTTTTCTTCAGTCTACTCTGTACTCTAGTCACTCCCAGGCTAAGTGAGTGTCTCTCTGTCACTGAAAAGAACATTCGCTAAAGGCTCAAGCTTCAGATATACATGATGGCCAAGCCAACTGGGCTGTAAGCCATTTGCCCCCATTACTGTGGAAAGCCCAGGAGGAGATGTAGAAGCTAGATTGTGCTGGAAACCCAGAGAGAGTGCCCACATTCAGTTTACAAGGCACCCAGGGCTTGACTCTCCTGTTATCTTGCAGACCCCGTTAGAAAAAGCTGGAGGTCTCTGTCCAATCTGTGTATCATTCAGCAGCTCTGCCCCGAGTTTGAGCTATCTAAAAAGAAACAGCAGAAAAATCCACCTGTGGGTCTAATGGGAATTCTGTTCATCTCACTGGGACCAAGGTAATACTTTCTTCTAGAGAGACAAGGCACAAGTCACATCTGAAGATTGTTCTTACATTCTAGAATGAGCCCCAGTCATATTGAGGTATCTACTGAGTCATCTTTGGGTGATACGTGATATTCATTGTTTAAGGGCAGAGGTAAAAGGAAACGGGAGGTGTGACCTGGACACCGTGCAGCAGGGGACAAGCTAACGCACGGCCTTCATCCGCTCTTCATCCTTTAAGCACCATGCTGTCCCTATGTCTTCTGAACTTTAACTGCTTTTTCCATATAAAGAGGGGAAATGTCAATAAATTCTGACTAGCCAATTGATTCAAATAGGAAAGCCTATAGATTAAAGATGGGAGAGCACCCCCACCACAATGTTATTTGCTCCATAACATTGTGAATCAGAAATGGAAGCCTGAAACAAGGATCATTTGTAAAGATTCTGGTATGCTGGAAAGAATCAATCCCCTTTTCCTCATCTGCACTTTGCCTAACTTTTAGAGATCGGGAAAATGAGATGAGACTGAAGATAAACTCTGTGTGCTGACTTCTTTCCAATAAGACTCTGGGAAAATTCTTATTTTGGAATATTGCATTTTTTAGCCATCTCAATGTCATATTTTTTTACTGTTCAGCTGCATGAAAAATTACCTAACTTGTTGAAATAGATTTCTTGACCCATGTATAGCTACATTAAATGGTGTAATTTAATGCAATCTAACTAAATTAGCACCAATTAGACAGGCTAAATTAAAGGGCATGTCACTAATAAATTTTATGCTAAACATATTACTGATAATAAGCTCACTAAAATGCATAATGAAATAAAATATTCTTTTTAGTGTAGTTTAGTCTAAATAATATCCCAAAGTCTTCAGTGTGAAATATACTAAGGAAAACCCTTACTCCCTTATACAGAAATGGCAAAACAACATTCTGCCTGTATCAACTGTGGGTGTGATTTGTTATTATGTTTGTCATTCTGATTTCTTAACAGTATTTCCAAGGGACTCCTGAATGGCTCAGTCAGTTGAACATCAGACTCTTGATTTCAGCTCCGGTCATGATCTCAGGGTCATGAGATCCAGGCCTGCATCAGGCTCCATGCTCAGCAGAGTCTCCTCCAGGATTCTCTTTCCCTCTCCTGTTGCCCTCTTCCCTTTCAAATAAATAAAAAAAAACTTTTATAATATCTCCAAAACATTTCTCCTCTTAAGGAGAACCTCTAAAAGGTCATCTCCAAATTTATTCCGGAGCAGAGAGAAGGCATAGTTTAAGATGGTATTAGAAAGAAAATTAGCTTTGATATCAAGATACCCAGATTTTGATCAGCCTCAGGTCTACCACTTATTGGTTTGAATAACCTTTGTGGAAGACCAAAAAATGGTTTTGAGAAAGAAATGTCTGTGTTCAATCCCTGGAATCTGTGAATGTTAGCTTCTATGACAAAAAATGTGATTAAATTAAGTGTTTTCAGAGGACTGAATTTATCCTGGATCATACAATAATATGTATCCTCATGTAAGGAAGAGTTTTGAGATAGACATAGAATAGCAGAAGACACATCAACACAGAGAGAAGCTGATGTGAAGATGGAGGCAGAAACTGGAGCATATGGAAAAGCTGAAAGAGGCAAGGAAGTCTTCTCCCCAAGGGCTTCCAAAAAGTCCCACATATACCTTCAATTTGGACTTCTAGCCCTTAGAACTATTGGAGAACCCATTGCAGTTGCTTTAGGCCACTCAGTTTGCATTAACTCATTACAGCAGCCAGAAGAAATGAATACCACCCAGGCTCTCACTTTGCTTGGGTGTAACATGAGGCCAGCAAAGTCTACCTCACAGATTCAATGTGACAAACTTAAGAGTAAGTAGTTAACCCTTGAACATCGTAGGTTTGAACTGCAAGAGCCCACTTAAACATGGATTTTCTTGAATAAATATTTTCTCTTCCTTATGATTTCTTAACATTTTCTTTTCTCTAGCTTACTTTATTGTAAGAAGACGGTATCGAATGCACATAACATACAAAAGATGTGTTGATTGTTGATGTTCTTGGCAAGGCTTTCTGGTCAACAATAGGTTATTAGTAGTTAAGTTCCAGTGGAGTCAAAAGTTATCCGCAGATCTTCAACTGCATGGGGGATCGGCACTCTTAACCGCCATGTTTGTGCTATTGCGGAAGGCCAAGTGCACTCCAGCACTGATACCAACCATATAAAAATGAATGGAGAGGGTTACACTATGCTTTTCACTAAGGGCAGATAAGGATGTGCTGATTGTGCATAATTACAAAGAATCTAGCAAAAGAGCTGAACTACCCAATCCCTAAAAATTGATCTGCAGGTTCCAGTCCAATAAAGTCCAACCAGATCTTCTGATCATGACTAGGCCCTCAAAGTTCATTACATGAGGAAACCCTTAACTGATTTTTATTTTTTTCTGCCACGTGGCCTACAAACAGGGAACAGCACTGGGCAATTCCTCTGCAGAGACTGGTCTGTCTATCTAGTTGTGGACCCCACTCCCTATCTACAGGCCTTGAGGCCAAAGAAATGCAATTTCCCCCCAAGCAAAACCTAAATTCCCATAAACAGGAGGGAGAAGGAAGGGGCCATCAGGATTACAACCATGGTAGCCAACTCTATGGCAGAGAGATCTCAATTTGGCAGGAGACACAAGAAAGGCTGATGAATGAGGGAGAGAGGTAGGATATGAAGTCAGCAAAGTGGGAAGGAAGAAGGAAAAGGAGGGGAAGAGATAAGATGGTGAAAAAGCTTGTCATTAAGTGCAGAAGAATGGTCTGTGTTAATGAGGGGATAGGCACCTGTCTCCAGACTCTTCTGTTCTCTTCTGTGTTGGTCTGTGCTCCTACATGGAGAAGAGGACATCTATCTCATGCTAAAAAGGTAATTATCAGAGCTAAAATAAGTGCTCACTTTTGGATGATGATTGTATGGAAGGTTTCTGGTATGCCTCCTCCTTATTCTCCTAAATAGTGCCTTAATCACTTTTAAACATTATTTGAATCATGTTTGCCAATATTCATTGTAAATTTTTGATGGCCTTGATTCATTTTGGGGGAGAGCTGGGCCATAAACCAATAATGGTGAGTGAGTTTTCTGCTAGGATAGAGGCAGCCATCCCTGCCTTGCCATTTCCGACCAGTATGTGCTGCTGGTTGTAGCTGCAATAAGGGAAGACTGAATCCTACATCTTCATTCGAAGAGGAAACTCTCAGAAATGGAGGATTTCTCCCAAAAGCTCAAGACAGTCTGCATGAAATAACTGATTGGAGCCTGGTGGTCACATATCTCTCATATTTTAACTCCTTGCAAAATGAACGACTGCTCCCTCTGATTTCCTGGGAGAGACCTACTTTCCTGTACATTTGAGGGCATTTTCATCCTTGTTCTGTCTATACTTCTAATACTGAGAGACTCTGCAAAGCCAGTGTACTTCCTGAGATGGTTTCCATCCAGGACAAAAAGAAAAACTACCTTCTGTCCTATTTTCTCCCCATAAAATCTCCCTGCTTTAAGGGCTCCTGCAGTGCAAGCTAATTTCACCAGACCTTTGACAATGTTTTTTCCAACAGCAGCTTTACATCTCTATAGCATACTCATCATTTGCATTTGTCATTCTGATTAATTCTCTCCTTAGTTTTGCATATTTCGAGGATGAATCTCATTTACTACTCAGGAGGCTACCCTCTTCACCCAGTGCTTGTAAAATTGCCCTGGCCTTCATTCAATCTGGTTATAAGAGGCTGGTTAATAAGAGCCAGAAACAGCCTTTATTGGAGGGGCACTTTCTCCTCTTAAAGATCTGGGATGGGGAAAGTAACTGCATTCAAATGTATAGTCATTATTATTTTCATAGCACCCCAAACTAATTATTTCTTTTTAAAAGATACATAATGTTTTAAAGATTTTATTTATTTATTTAAGAGCCAGGGCAGGAGCAGGGAGAGGAGCACAGGGAGAAGCCAACTCTCTGCTAAGCAGGGAACCTTATGCCAGACTTGATCCCAGGACTCCAGGATCATGACCTGAGCCAAAGTCAGACACAACCCACTGAGCCATCCAGGAGCCCCCAAAGATACGTAATTTTATCTTACAACCAAAAATGGCATGGTATCTAAATAAAATTTAAGCAATAGAGTTATTGAAAAAGACTCTATAGACTCACCCCACCTAGAAATTACTAGAGAGAACATCTCAGTGCATGGTCTTCTAGTGTTTTGTCTTTTTTACATACATAAGCTTCTTGAAGAAACAAAATAGATTATACCATACATAACCAGTTGCTTCTTGATCAGTGGATGGATGATTTGTTATTATTATACTTTGTCGTCTTATGCTGATTTTGTTTCCATAATAGTATAACTCCATGACAAATAAAAAAAATGTAAAATAAAATATATAAGGCATCAGTTTTCTCAATCTCACTTCTAAGCCCAAATATCCCTTATTTCTTCATTGCTTTCAATTATCTGGAGATTCCTAATAAAGAAATCTTCACACAGCTTTCATTAGAAGATAAAACGATTACATTCCAAACAGACGTTTGGAATGGTTTTTGAGAGAAATTTTAACACAACCAAATAGTACACCTGAAATTCATAGGGGTAGAAAAAAAAAATAAAACCAAACCTTTGGAAGTGTAAACCACTCTTCTATAATCATCACATGGTATTTTATACATCCCATGTTAAACTCATAACAAGCATCATTTTGCCATTCTTTCCTTTGGATTCCAAATTTCAAACATCGGAGCTCCTTTCAAATGCCTCTATAATCCTTTCTTCATGGCTACACACTGAGATGCATAAAGGATGAGAAATCAAAGTTGTCAGCCATCTGAGAATTTTTAATGTATCAAACATCGCCTTCTAAATATATTTCTATTTCATTTCAAAAACAAAACATGAGTGATTTAGTTTTAAAAAAGTCAGTCTGGTTCATTAACCTATAACTGTACCAAAGCAAGAGTCAATTACATTGCCACATCAGATGTGTGTTGAGATAATTACCCTGAAAAGAAGATGTAAGGATGCCCATAAAGGCAGTGAAATGTGACCTATTAAATCAGGCTGTAACCTATTATGGGTCAAAAAACACATTTGTAGGGCCAACGGTCTCCTGCCTACAACCAGTCTTGCATGAATTCTGCAGGTGTCTTTTGCAAGTAAACTTTCGATCTGTCCTTTCATTTCAAATTGGGGGTCTTGTTTTCCTACCTTGGCTATCCGGGATGCATGTATGCATTTCACAGAACTAAATGTCTACTTAAAATTATGTCTCTTGAAATCTATTGGCAAAACCCGACATAACAACAGGCCAAGATCATGCTATATTAAATAAGCAGGGAGTCATTTGGGTTCACTTTCCTGTAAGTCCTCCTCCTGTTAATACTTTGTAACATTGATTTCCATCTCCAAATGCAACATCTGTTACAGCAAGGGAGCAAATGAGTAGTCAGCAATCAGATTGACTGAGGATCACCTGGTGTGAGAGGAGAAAAAATATTTACTACTGTCTTTACTTGGATTACTGTCAGTCACAACACAGACAAGATGGTGATGGGATAAGAAGTGGTTTCTATTCTGGGAACGAAATAGGATGGAGGGAATGTTCATTACCAGGTAGTACAATATGGAAATCAGGAGCCACCTTTTTGCAATGACAGATGGAAAAGAGAAGGAGGAGACGGTGATAAGGACCAAACACAGGTCTCAGGTCTGTTTGTGGCAACTGCTGCATCTGAAAATGGATGGTCTCTTCTCTTAGAGGACACAGAAAAGCCATTTAGTCCTAGGTACACCGTAGTCCTCTTCTGTGGTATTCAGAGAACTCCTGGGAGTCAGTCAGCATACAGTTGGAGTCACCGCTAAGGTTGCCCACAGTGAAAAGACACATGACAATACCATAAGGGAAAAATGTTCCCTCATGTTCCCTCCCTGCCCTGAAGGGCCACACAGAGTGTGTTCTGCCCCAACAGTGAATGTGCAGTCACATGCATGTGATGCTTCTGTCCAGGGAAGCCTGTTACAGACTTAGCACACAAGGTCTGCAGCCAAGGCTGGCCACGTGGGCACTTTCTACCCAGCATGTACCCAAAATCCAGACCCTCGGAAAGAAGGCAGGTGTTCAGCACACAGCACGTTGCTTGTAGGAACAGTCTAGGCACAGTGAGCCAGCTTTTATAGTTAGGGAATATTTCTGAAGTCAAGTTCCCAAACACCAGCCAAGGGCCAAACTTGCAAGCAGACTTTTCTAAAGATTATGGTATTGGTACTGCACAAATACACTTACAGCGAAATGCACATATACTATACGGTTCATCTCAAGCAGAGAGGGGGAGGCACTGCATTAAAATATGTTCTCCAATCAGTCCTCATGAAGGATTGAGAGGCTTTCCCCATTCAGGTTCTTCAGAGGCCATGGTCATCCCTTTAATGTCTCAAAGGATCAGGGACTCCCTGGCAGTATCACTTATTATGCAATTTAAATTAGCATGAGATCCTACCCCTTTGTTGTGTCTTTATTGGGCTTCCTCCACTTGTTCCGCCTCCTGCCCTTGAAACCATATACCTGCCCCACAACTCCACAATTACAGATCCCACTGAAATTTCAAAGTTCAGGTCAAATGCCATCTCCTGCTTCTGAAGCCTCCCCCGGCAACCCTGGCAGGACTGACTCTGTACCTCTCATAGTAGTTTCTACCTTGAGCCATGGTTATTCCTATTTTAAATTTTTATTTTTTATAAACATATTTTTATCCCCAGGGGTACATGTCTGTGAATCGCCAGGTTTACACACTTCACAGCACTAACCATAGCACATACCCTCCCCAATGTCCATTACCCCACCCCCCTTTCCCGACCCCCTCCCCCCAGCAACCCTCAGTTTGTTTTGTGAGATTAAGAGTCACTTATGGTTT
>PISX010000723.1:0-84178 GCA_004024625.1 Mellivora capensis | reverse complement strand
AATAAGTCAATCAGAGAGAGCCATGGTTATTCCTGTGCGTATCCTGTCCTGACTTACCCTTCTAGTCGCAAGCTGTATGAAGGCAGGGGCTAATGTCTAACAGTACTCACACCTAGTGGGCACCAAACAAATGTATGTCAGCTGGGTGGATGATGGAATAATCTGGAAAGGCTTTGAACTGTCCCATATGAATTTTGCTGATAACTGAACTTATAAAGAAGGCATGTGTTCACAAAGAAAGCTCTGCCTGCAGCAGCAGGAATCACAATACTATAGAACTGTTTTTACTTGAATGCAAAATGTACTTCTTTGAAATGAATTTCCCATTTGGACAGCTGGAAATCTGCAGATCTTTCCTGGGAAACAGCCCAAAATTTAATATCAGGGAAATAAGAAGGGGTCTGGGTTTGGAATCTGTTCAATTAATTTCGAGTCTTGAGTCCAAGGAGCAGCATTTTCCACATTACTCCAACAACTCTGGCTCACTTCCAAATCACTCGGAACGTCTGTTCTAGACTCCCCGTGAAACTACAGCCCTGAGAGGGAAACAGGAGCCAAGTCCAACGTGGAGGGGCAGGGCTGAAGTCTTTGTCCCCTACATACCCAGAAATGGCTCTATAATTCTGACCAAGGTAGCCAGGAACACACTTGGACATGAAGCACAATCCATTTAAAAACTGTTTAACAGTTTCCCAACAGGGACCAAAAATACATTCTCATAAGCCCTGCCTGCTATCTGGTCACCTTAGTTCCTTCTGCTATTGGTTTGTATTCTTGCCATTAGGGGAGACTGCTCATGCTCCCTGCTTGCTTGCAGCCTTCATGCCACTCTAACTGCCTTTTCTCTGGTGTATTCAAAATAGCCCCTTCAGAAGGATGGTGCACCTGCCTTTCCAGAAAGCAAATCCAATTGTAAAGATTTTTCTAGTAAGCCTCTTTTACAGTAAAAATTTGTATTTCTCTATTTTGTAATGTGTTTTTTTTCACCCATCAAGTTCCTCCCAAGCAGGGTCTCCACTCCATGTCGCTGGGTGAGATGAGAAACAGCAGTTTCTGGACCCAGATAGCCTGTGTGCTCGGCACCATCTGCAGACACATGCCAGGCTCCTGGGCCTCTCTGAATCTCCACCTTCTCATCCAGAAACGGGAGCGAACTGCTCCTATTTCCAAGAGCTGAGGAGGGGAATTTAATGGCAAAGGCTGGGATTGAAAAAAAAAAAAAGAAGAAGAAGAAGAAGAGAGAGAATGCAAGATCTGATTCCCTCACAGACAGGTTGTACAGCGAACAAATCAACACACAAAACTGTACCCTGTAATTTTCTGCCAAACTGAGAATATTTTGGTCAGTGAACCCAAAATGCTGCTTCCCTCCCCCTGTAATCTCTACCCAAGGAAGAAACCTCTCTTTTGAATGTATTCTCTACGTGCTGTCTGTGGGAAGGCCTCATCTGTAACCTAACCAGTTAGTGCCCCCAAACTGAAGGGTCCTACAAAAACACATTTTTGTTCCATTTTGAAAGGGAATCCCAAAGACACTCTATAACACTGTACAGCCATCCCTTCTTTACAGAAGACTCAGAAGGTAAACAAACTACAACTGACTTCAGTGAGAGCCACAAACGTAAAACAGCTGTGCACTATGGCTCATTAAAAAAACATTAAATATCCTTCACCTACATTACAAGCCCAGTTGTGAAAATAAAGCTGTCTTATTTCATTAAGAATAACCAACTGAGTCAGTAATGCCAATAATCACCCTCTATCAACATGGCCGTAATTTGTCTGTCAGCCCTTTTAAGTTCTTAGCAAATTAATTCGTTCAGCAAATGGTTGAAAGGATACTCTGAAAGGATATTCTGAGAAGAAGAGTTTTCAACTGAGAGATGGAGACATACAGGCTGACTGAAGGCAGGGTCCACTAGGGTGCGGGAGAGGCCTTCGTTAGTGGACCTTGCCTTCAGTCGGCCTGTACGCCTGTTTCTGCTTGCATCTTAACGGAACTCTTCCTGGGGTGGTCTGTCTCATTGATGCCATTTGTTGCTTCGCATTCACGCTTACTTCAGTGATGTCATTTTCTCAAATAAAGACCTTTCATTCATTAACTGGCTCAGTCAGTTAAGCATCTGCCTTCAGCCCAGGTCATGGTCTCAGGCTCCCTGCTCAGCAGGGAGTCTGTGTCTCCCTCTCCCACTCCTCCTGCTCATGCTCTCTCTCTCTGTGTCAAATAAAAATAACATCTTAAAAGAAAGACCCTTCATTTAAGAAATTATTCATGCTTAGCTGTTATTAATTAATTAATTAATCCACTGCGACCATTTGACCTACATCATCTCATTATATTAATAACACAAACTGAACCTCATCATAAATTATCATGTTTTATTTTAACACTGAAAATCCTCTTTCCTTTCCAATTGCCTTTCTGTAACACAATGTACAACATGGGAATCAATTCTATAATTCGTGTTGGCAAGGACGGAATCACAGTCTGGGACAATGATCTGAGAAGTTCTATTCAGGTGGCATTTTGCAAATCATATTACCGTGGTCCCCCAACGTGGATACTAGCTACCTTCTACTTTGCCCTTAGACCCAAGCCTAATAAACAAAAATGCAATCCGAACAGAAATGCAAAGGCCAAAAAAGATGCTGCTACTCACAATCAAGGGAGAACCCACACTTCAATACTTCTGGCATTTCTGAGCCCTAGGGAATTCTGAGAGAACACTAAGCCAAGACGAAAACTAAAACCATCCTTGCCAGATCAGAATCCTTGCTTATATAGACCTTCTTAGGAAAGAAATCTACAGTGTCACTTAGATGGTGAGGTATTCAATGTTGCCCTACATAGAAATCCCATATGCTAAGCAGAAAGGGGTTCTATAAACCCAGATCCATCTACTTGCAGAAAGCATCTAAGGTATACCTTATTTATTCATAGTTAAAACTCTACCCGCAGTCAAGAAGTAAGGGGCTTTAAAATCAAACTCCACTCGTGTGTTTCCGTCTGTCTCTCTCACCAAGAACCCACACGTTACTGATAAAGATGGCCTTAGGAGTTTCCCAATCCCTAGTAAGTAATGTGCATCACCATATGATAGACGGGGTCTAATGGGACAGAATGCAATCACCCCCAAGGGTCCCTGGTGGCTTAGTTAGACAGCTCAGCCCACTGCTGCTACTGAAGAAACCAGAAGCTTCACCTAAGAAGAACGAAAAAGAAAGAAGTAAAGAGAAACAGGGCAAGAGATCAGCAAAAACTGAGAATACAGAGTGGCAAATCATGTCCCACAGAGTAATGACTTCCTGGGGCCCCATTTGAAGCCCCAGAATGTGTGCCAACACCTTGCCCTGCCTCTCTCAACTGCCAGGATCACTGCACATGTCCCCCAGCCAAAGAGATTGATTCTAGTGAGGAATTCAGGAACAAGTGTTTCAAAAGGATCTGTCAGTGAGAAGCAAATTTTCCCTTTGAGTGCAATCATTCAGAACTAGCAAATTTCAGCTTGAATATGAAATAATGGGACCGTATCACAAAGTCTTTCGACATCTGCATTTGTGAAACGTCACAAAGAGTTTCATGTCAAAAACTCATGCATGCCAAATGGACAAGTGGGTCTTCTGTTTTTGTAAGGCACATGTATACGTAAGTATACATGCAAAAAGAGGCTTTGCAAAAGGGAACAAAAGGCAGGTTTTAAGAATAAAATCAGATTCTCAAAAACTAAATAAAACGAAGCCAACAAAATTACAATACGCCATTGACAAAAGAAATTAACATAAGTCTCATCGCTGTTACTATTAAAGTTGTATTCTTAAACTAGTTTCCTGTTCTGATCTTGAACAAACAGGGCAATAAATTTGCATGTCCATAGTCCAATTATTTAAACAACTTACTTTATAGCAAAACCCAGAATTCATCAAAACTGGCATCTTTTAATGCTAATTCTAATTAGAACAAGCATTGCATTTTGTATGCTTTCCAATTATGCACGAGAAAAGTCAGCATAAGTGTCCTCTCTTATCATAATTATCTGTTTCTAATTTCAATTTTGGCTATGACTTTGCACTCAATGATGTAAATGTAACTGTTCCTGTCAGATGAAGATTAATTTGATTTAAGCCCTCTTTGTTCTAATTATATATTCTATTTCTGCTCTCTATGCAAGTCCCTTTCTCAGCCACATCTGTATTTTATCACAACAATGGGGAATTTCTTTGGTATTTAAAAGGCGACCATAAGATTTCTTTTTGGCACCGTTAGGACAATTGTCATTAAGCTTGTGCCAAAGTATTTAAAATTTCAGCTGACTAATCTACAGATTAATGTAATTATTATTTGAATGTTAAAGCATGAGTTTTTCTGAAATCAAGTCTCTAAAAATTATTGCTCTAATTATTCCCTCTGCTCTCAGGAAAATTTTATGGTTGATAGTTTATTCCCTGAATAAATTCCTTTATTGGGTGACACCTTTTGCATGCTATGTTGCCAACCAGAACCACTATAAAGACAGTGGTAAAGATAAAAAATGATCACTTGGGATTCACAGCTGTCTATCTGGAGGTCCAGAACTTGAGCACCCCTGCGTTCATCCTCGATTTCTCTTACTAAGTTCCTACCTTGCTTTTCACAAAAATAATCAGGTGACAAGATGTGAAAAATAGCTAATCAACCCTGTAGTGAGTGTCTGGGGTATGGCGTCATCAAATACAGATTCTAGAATCCAGAGCTAAAAGCCAGGCTGCAGTTTAACACATATCTTATGGACCAAGATTTTGGGTTTGGGTTTTTACTCCTTAGGTCAAATGTGCAGCAGAATTCAATTCAGCAAATATGTTTTGAGTGTCCAGCACCATGCCAAGTACTAGAAAAGTTTTTACCAGGAGCATACGATGAAGTCCAGACATTTTTAGCCTAAAAAATGCTTTGAGGTTCTCAATCCTAAAAAAGAGTTTTTGTTTTGTTTTGGTTTGTGTTTTTAAAGTCAGTGTTTGTTGTTCTGCAAAGGACCATGATGCATGTATTTAAAAATATAAAGTAACTCAACACAGCACACCCAGAGTTCCAGAAGTAAGTAACTCAGAAAAAGCCTCATCAGCCTAGCCTGTGAAGGTCAGTGACCTTGTACTCCCCCATACACTTCAATTTTATCCTTTCCACGTTCAGTCCTGGCTGGTCACAAAACAGGTGTGAGGTGGCCTGTGGAAATAAACCCAATACAATGATAGAAAAGTGCAAGGAATGAAGACAGGGGGATTAGGGCAGGATTTAGTAGCCCAAATACTTCTATGAAATCCTGGATACTTACTACAGGTGGGTCAAAAAGGAGGAGCCGGTTCTTGGCAGCCAGATCGAACAGGGGTCTCTGAGAGGTTAGGAGAGGGAGAGGGGACATAAAATTAGAAGGGCCCCAGTAGATGCTAAGGAAGAGCCCTCTCCCTGGATGGAGATCTGAGACAACTCGGTCTTCCAGATATTCCTAATAAGATGCTAAATGACACCATGGGCCATGCCCAAGCAGCATCCTGATATTATAAGTCCTATGGTGTGAGTCATAATCAGCAGAGAAAGGTGCTTAGAGCTAACAAAGTCCCAACCTGCGGAAAACCGTAGCACTCACTTTCAATAAAAGTCTGCAGTCTGGAGAGCCTCGTGAGTTGGAGGGAGTTGACCTAACGGTCAGGGCTGGAACTGGACAAGAAGTTGCGATAGACTGGACAGTGGATGCTTTCAGATGAGTGATATGCCATCACAGTCGTTCCCTTTCTCTATCATTCTGTGATTTGATGTCTCCCTTCCCCCAACATACACACAGGACTAAGCTCTAAGTACAATGACTGTTCCTCAAACTGCAAAATATCCAAAAATACTTTAAAAGAATAGATGAAAATGATTAAAAAAAATACTATGATCTCTGAAAGTCTCCAAATAGCTGAATTTTTCAACTGCAGCTAGAGCTCTAACTCCCAGCCCTTTGGCCTGGCCAACACGCTATCACTCCTAATTGCTCCCACAAACCCACCAAGTGGTTGGAAGACATAAGGCTCACTTTATATGTAAAGAAATTGAGGCCAAAACACCCAGGAAGAGTGTTAGTACAATTTAAGACTATGCTTTCCGTTTTCCTCCTAACGCTACACATGGACACATGAAGTAACACAGAAAGAGCCAGAAACAGACGAGTTCCACTTGAATCCTCAACCAGCAAATCAAGGCGCTGAGGTGTTATCATTGCAGGCTTGGGACTGAATGTCAGGCTAATACAGGCACATTTTTAAATCCTGCACATTTATGTTTTGAAGAAATGACTTCAAACTTTCCTAAGAGTTGCAGAGCCTTTATTTGACTCTACTGACAAGCCCTCCAACCAACAATGCCTTGCTAAAGGCTCTTTGAAAATGTTCTAAGTGTTCCAGAAGATGAAAGATATAAAGTCTAGGTGTGCAAAACTATGTTTCAGAGTGTTTCAGTCTTTTACACACAGAAAAGTCCCCATTTATTTTCAGTGATTTCGCTTCTTCTCAGCAACAAACAGCTGGCCCTTCCATTATCCGTGGAGTCAGCTCGAGTGCGAACATGGCCTCTCTCCCTGCAGAGATTCTCCACAAGGCTTGAGGGCCATCTTTCTTCCTGAGGAGCCACAGAGACACCACTGAAAGCCTGAGGACATTTTTGTGAATTCTGTCAGAAAGGAAGAAAGGGGATGTCTCTCATTTGTCCTTTATGCTGCTTTCTGTAATTGGGTAGTACAAGCAGGAACTTGCACCACATCAATACTTTGAAAGAAGACCCATAGAAAATTCCACTTGGGCTTTTTACACAGCTCTGGTCAATGATGCCTCACAGATGCCAAGAGCTGTGCCACTGTTCCCGTTTTAAATCCTCGTTTGGCTAGGTCAGCGGCTCTGGTTAGTAAACCTGACATACCAGGCCTGAGCTTGGGAGGGAGCTGTGCTTCCAATCCAGTCAAAAGTCCAACTATGATACATTGAAACAAAGAAAATAACTAAGAGCTTCATTACAGTGTTTTGTTTTTAACTTTAAAATGCTATTTATTATTATGAAAAGAGTAAAATGGGCTTTGTGGCAGCTGAATTTCCTAGAAAAATGAGTATGCTCATTCAGGAGAGTTTTCCCCTCTATTGTCTCCACCTGTGGCTCAAAACACAAGTTTCAAGAAAAGCTCTTCACAGGTTGTTTTTTTTTTTTTTCCTCCCCCTACAATGTGCCTAAGAAGTTGATGAAATTACTGGATTCGCTTGGCGGGACAATGATTCTCATCACAGCCTGAGTGCAGCTTGGGTTTCTCACACATTCTTGTAATCGAGGTACCCAGGTGAAGTGGAGTGGGAGACAAGATCAGTGTCCTTGAAGCTATCAGAGTCTATTTATGATGGATATAGAGGAGATTGGAGGCCTTTCCATTACCAAAACTATCCCTGGGATAACATAATGATTCTTCCATCCTCAAAAGATAATGAAAAATGTCTCCACCCTCTACTTCCACTACTGTGATTTAGAATCAACACCATCTACACACCGCACATTCTGTAGTTACAATAATGTCAGTTGAGAACTATGTCAGAAAATGTCATTTTCAGAACCACTTTGCTTTTCTGAATACATTGTGCCCTCATTGTCACGCTGCATTCATACCTTCTTATCTCAGTAACAATCCTTGAATTCATTTCACAATATTTCTTGAGGAGCAAAGCCCTTCATTCTTTCTGGTTTGGGTTTAAATGTGTTTAAATGTGTTTAAACCCCCATAGTTCAAAAGAAATAACATATGCCCCAGAATCCATAAAGTCACGCAGATAATTAAGTCCAGTTCTCGGACTTTTCAAAACTTCAAAAGCAGAATGGCTTACAATTTTGTAAATATCTTAAAGGATCATGCAAACCGAAGGAAAGACTCACAGAAATGTAGCTTTCTGTATGGACTCCCTCACATTTGAAATCCCCTGTCTAGGGGCGCCTGGGTGGCTCAGTGGCTTAAGCCACTGCCTTCGGCTCAGGTCATGATCTCAGGGTCCTGGGATCGAGTCCCGCATCGGGCTCTCTGCTCAGCAGGGAGCCTGCTTCCCTCTCTCTCTCTCTGCCTGCCTCTCTGTCTACTGTGATCTCTCTCTGTCGAGTAAATAAATAAAATCTTAAAAAAAAAAATCCCCTGTCTAACATTTCCAGGATTCAAGTTCTATGTCCAGGTGACACCAAGCAGAACAGAGTGAGCAATGGTCTTGGATTGCCCAGTTGAGCATCAGGAATGCAGGATGGGCAGAGGGAAGTGTACACCTGGGGGGCTCAGTCAGTTAAGCATCCGGCTTTTGATTTCAGCTCAGCTCATGATCTCTGGGTCGTGAGATCGAACCCCGAGTTGGGCTCAGTGCTGAGCATGGAGTCTGCTTAATATTCTCTTTTTCCCTCTCCCTCTGCCCTTCCCCTGCTGCTTGTGTGTGCTCTCTCTCTCTCTCAAAGGAAAAAAGAAAAAAAAGAAGTGCAGGATTGTTGATCTTCCTACCTAGAACATAGTCTTTCCCTGGCAGTGAGATCTGAATCATTGTGGGGGCCTGGGCTCAGAACTAAGAGAGATATGATGTGCCTACTTTGGGAAACACCTTTTCCCACAAAGCCTCCTGAACAGCAAAGACTCAGCCTTACCTGTCAGAACATCTCCAAATGCCTGAACAATAGCCAATTGAGAAGGAAAGGAAAATATTTCATCATACATTTCAAAACGATACAGGTAAGCTTTTGAAACAGCAAAACTTTCAAAGTGATGCCACCTACCTATGTTAGTCAAGGGCAGGTAGGGGATCCTGGCATTCTCTCGTCCCTCTAGAGGACACTCAGCAAAAAAATATCAACAGCCTTAAAAATGTTCATACCCTCTGATTCAATAATTCCACTTCTAGGATTTTCTCCTAAGGGAAAAAAAGCCTGACATGCATGAAATGACTCATGCATACTACTATTTATTGGAGTTCTATTTACTGTGCCAAAGAATGGAAAATCTAACTGTTCAATGAAGGGGGAATGGTTAAACCAAATACGATGTGATCATGTAATCATGTAGTATAATATTATATTATCAGCCCCTAAAATAAAGTTTTAAAAATTAATGATAAGAGAGAATGCTCAAAAAAGTGTGACAGAAAATTGCATACACAGTATGATTCTGTTTGGCAGAGATAAATAACTGAATGAATGTCTCTAGTGGTCATTATTAGTTGTTAAGATTTTAGGTAATTTTCATCCTATTCTTTTTTTTTTAAGATTTTTTATCCATTTACCTGACAGACAGAGATCACAAGTAGGCAGAGAGGCAGGCAGAGAGAGAGGAGGAAGCAGGCTCCCCGCTGAGCAGAGAGCCCGATGCGGGGCTCGATCCCAGGACCCTGGGACCAGGACCTGAGCCAAGGGCAGAGGCTTCAACCCAGTGAGCCACCCAGGCGTCCCTTCATTCTATTCTTTACACTTTCCTGCAGTTTCCCACTTTTCCACAATCAACTCCTATTACTTTTATTAAAATAAGTTATTAGAAATGTCTGCCAAAGAATCACCCCCAAAACCAAACAAAACCACAAAAACATCTATCAAATATATGAGGAGTACCCCTGTTCCTTAAGAATCTATGAATAAGTTTCATTTATTGGGCACCTAAGGCAACCAACAAAAGCAATCACAGACAAGAGTGAAGAAATGGGCATGCTTGTGTGTTGATAAAATTTTATTTGCAAAAACAGGTGTCTGTAGTTTGTAAACCCCTACTCTATACCAAATGAATGCGAAATACTACTGGCCACAACTGGAAAGTTAGACCCTGAGGCAATACTGTTAGAGAACAAAATTTCCTAAATATATCAGAACGAAACTTAATCAAACGGGCTTTTACAGCTCAACTTCCTCACATGATTTCCCTCTTTGGAGGACAAGAATTCAAGACTTCTGACCCTGTCATTGATTCCATGTGCTTATGACCATGTGACATGAACCCCGAACCCCCACTCAGTGGAGTGTGTGACTCTTGGCCTCAGAGTTGTGAGCTTAAGCCCCATGTTGGGTATAGAGATTACTTAAAAATAAATTCTATCTATCTATCTATCTATCTATCATCTATCTATCTATCTATCATCTATCTAATCATCCAGAGAGTGAGGAATTTTTCACAGCAAAGCATCGCTTTTATTTATTTTATATTTAAAATTCAAAACTATACTTTTGGTGATCATGCCTGGGCAGGTTTCAGGACTGTTCAGACACAGTGAGTGAAGACTCTGATTTACCAAGATTGAGATAACATAGAGAAATCAGTCAATTCTTGAACTGCCTTTCTTCTGTCAAATAAATAAGTTGATTGTCTATAAATTACAAAGGATGCGAATAATCACTATCAAGTGAAATGTTCACATCTCAAAGGCATAAAATTCAGAATTCTCATCCTTCACCAGCAAAGAAGAAAGCATAGTGAACTCTCACATATGAGATTGTGCCAGTTCAAGGTCTGCAAAGCACCTGCATTACTGTATTCAGCCCCTAACTGTTCTTGCCTTCCGTCAACCCTAGCCAGCTCTGTTCTTCCTCCAAGACCACTCTATTTAAATGTTAGTACATATATGACATATTTGCTGGTCAAGTTCAGTCTGTCAAACTTGTAAATAATCACTAATCACAAACACTAAAACTTGCCAACGTTTTAACGTTAGCTGTTCTGCTTCAATGATTTTTTTTTTTTTTTGAAGGAACAAAAGGCTCAGATGAGCGACAGCATGTTTGTTTCAGAGAATGTATTCAGGAGTACTGAGAAAAATTTGGGAAATGTCTCCTAAGATGGCATGGTAGACAGAAGTGGACAGATATGTACAAAAGTATTGCATCTTTGTTAAATATACATACATATATATATATATATTTAATAATATGTGACACACACAAATATAAATATATACATAGGTATTTTATTGTAGAATAGCTTTAATGATGTTTGGGTATTTGGGGTTTTGCTTTGGAAAATTCAATATGTTTCCCTTACCTAGAGAATAAGGTGCTGTCACCGTGGTGCTGTGACCTCATTTCAGACTATGTGCACATGGGCAGTGACCTCCTGTGTCTTTTTGTCTGTGTCAAAATTTGGCCCATAGAGGCAAAAATCAGACAACAGGGGATTCCACCTTACTGCAGAACCTGTCACCACTCATTTGTTTAGGATTTAGTGTAACCCAAGCAGGAACCCCTCTGCTATTTTGTTGCAGAGCAAATACAACATGATCCAGAGCTGGGAGGTCAAGACCAAAGGCTTTGATTAAGGTAGTCGGGAAAAAAATGGAAACATTTTTCTGTAACTAAATATCATAATGAAGCACAGATAAAGCACTGAACTGCTTCAGCATCACCATGATTTGAAAACAAAAGTGGCAAAAGCAGTTTCAGTCATGATCAAGATAGGGCCAAAAATACAATATGGGAAGAACTGACTGAACATGGGAGTTTCTGGTTTGAACACAGGTAAAGCGATAACCTGATGCTGAGATGGAAAGCAATCAATACTCATCTATCCCCTTAACTCCCAAACTCCCTCTGACAATTGCAAAACCATAATTGCAACTACAACTGACATGAAAATCATCATCTATGAGACGGTGAACAATATTAGCCTGTTCATGCCATCATCTGATTTGTACACAGCCCATAAAGATGCTGTTACAGATGTCATTACACTTCTCTGTATATTTCTAGTCCTCCTAATAGATGATGAACTTCTGGAGGGTAGGGAATGCATGATATTCCATATTATTTCTTAATGGTGCATTTAAATGGAACCAATCTCTCAACAGGAAAGAAGAATCACCACTTTTCAGCACTTGATACACTCCCCATCAACAGTGGCCAACTGTCCCTCCAACAATGCAGAATCTATACCCAAAGGCTGAATGGATTCTCTAGCAGGGCTCTCTGTCTTGTCCTGGAAAGGAAATGGGGGGGAGGGGCAAAGCAGGAAGAAGGGGTCAATGGTGGCTAATTTCATTAGTGGCATTAAGGTCAGATGTTTGCGTCCATACTGGGAACCCATAAACAGCCCTTGTATCCTCAGGGCAAAAAAGAAATCTTCTTCCTGTTTCATACCTTCTTCGGCCACCACTCTGTGACATTTTGTGATTTCTGGGTGCTTCAGAGATACACCTGATTTTTTTTTTTTCCGAGAGAGAGGTGTTTGTTTGTTTGTTTGTTTTGCAGAGAGGCACAAAACTGAGACAATAAGAGAACCAAGAGGATTCTGGTCCCCAGGCTTTTATCATGGAATTCCTTGTGAGTCCTCTAGAGGTTTCAGTCCATCAGTGGCTATTTCTGGAGGCCGGTACACACATTACAGGGGTTCTAAGGTCAAAGCATTGGTACTGATGGTCTTTCCTATGGGGAAATTCATTAAAGAGGCAACAACAGATATCAGCTCACATTTCCCAGAAAAAGACTTTTAAGGGATGTGAAAAAGCAAATCAGTCACCAAAAGTTCCTTAAAATTCTAGGAAGCCAAATACAATTATTGGTAATTAAATGTTGAATTAATGCTTATTAGATTAATAGAGATAAAAAGTCTTAATAGTACAGTTGCTCAAGTGTATTGCATATAATATGTGGCATAATGAGGTCTCTTGTAAAATCGATGTGTGTTGTACATTAGTGCTCTTTTAATAGGATTTGGAACATAATTTTGCTAGGTTCTGTGATTTTTGGAGGCTTCCAGTTGTGCTTTCTGCTTTCCTGGTCTACTCTTGATAGTAGCCCTGATGAACTGAATGGGTAGTTCTTGATCAGAAACAAAGGTCTGCCATCACACTGTCCCTTCATGGGCAACAGAAGAGCTTGCTTCAATCTAGGGATATTGTGGAATTTATTACATACATCTTAGCTAGATGCCTGCAGGAGGATCGGGAGGTAAGATTTATCCAGAAGGAGTGGGAGCGAGGTTTGGAAGGCTGAGTGGCAGACCAGGCGGTGGTGGGTGCCCTAGAATGGGGAGCATATGTGGGAACAACACAGACTCCACTCTTCTGTGCGAAACTGTCAGTTCAGGACACTGGCTGGAATTTCAGTGTCCACAAGTTGTCCCGGTCCTAAGCAGCAAAAGGACATGTAGCTTTTCTGCTACTCCATAAAATATAGGATACACATGAGAGCTCTCAGGAGACCCAGGCAGAGCTCGTAGTATCTTCCCTCAAAAGATTAATGTTGCTGTTTTGCCAACCACAGAAATCAGAAAAGCTATTACATGAAAAATGGGTCAGAATTGGTTTAATGAGATATATGAAAGTGTGCCAAAGTGTGTGGGACCAGATGCACGTGTCACAATATCGGCTGGGCCAGATTATCAGGGGCGGTCTCCTAAGTCCATTTATGTTCTTGCCTCAAAAGTTTCCTCTGGCCATATATAATTGCGCATAAAATTCACCCCAGAGTGTATAATTTTCTGAGCAAAAAACCCCAAACTTAAAAATAGCCGCAGAACTATCGAGCAGTTACAATTCATGGATTCTTTTGAAGAATTTAAACTAGCATTATCAACACCCAGGGGCAGCTATTTTTGTAAAACAAGAAATAAAGAACATCTTTCATGACTTCCAGGAAGAAAAAAAAAAGCAGATTATGCATACTATAAAAATGTGGAGTTGAGTGATTCTGGTATGGTTTCATTTCATTTAATCCTATTTCCTCCCCAACAAACAGCTATATCCTCACAACATCCCCAAGGTCTCAGAGCTGAAAAAGGAGAAGGGAGCCTTACAAATGTTCAGGTTCCCCTGACTTTGGCCTTGGCATTCAGGCCCAGGGGATGAGGTGCCCTGGGAAAGGAAGAGTACAAGCGGCACTGTGACTCTAGGAGGAAAGAAGAGATTTTAATGTTGTTAAAATGTACAGTTTTAAGAAGTGGAGTCGATGTCTAAAAATCCTGTGCTCAATGAAGAAATCACTGAGCACTTCTTGGCAGAATGTCAAACACTGCATTTAAGAAGACAATTAAAACAGTATAATGCAAAAGCTATAATTAGAAACATATCTGCACAAGTAACATACTATTTTTCTTCTATGCAGTTAAAAGAAGAACATGAATTTCTGCCAATGTTCATTAGGGTCTTCACCAGATAATACCGCTTTATTGAGGAGATGGTTTCAACTGCCTCAAAGGTTAAATTAAAAAACAGCAAATGCCCCAAAAAGGATATGTTCTTACATCACTACTTAGATTTTCACATAACATAATTAAATCACGAACGTGCTCTGGCTCATTCAATACTAATGTGACCATGACATTCTCTCACTTGGAATCCAATTTTTTTTTAATTGGGATGCTATTCAGGAATAAAACTAGATGCACAAACTCCATAGTCAGATTATTAAAGAGTTGCTGGATTCCCCAGTAGTTTGACTAAATTGTCCCCTTCCGCTTATCTTCCGCTCCCTCTACCTCCCTCTTCCACTCTCTTCCTTCCTTCCATCTGTAAACATTCAGAGAGCTCATCCTAGGTTCAAGACAATGTGTTGAATACCAGACACACAAGGGTAGGTGTACAGCCTGGCATCAGAAAACACAAGGACTCCCAAAGTTCACACAGTCATTTGTTGGCTCCATTGTATTTGGAGAGTGAGGATGGTTATCAATTAGCAGAGAAGAGGGAGGATGGCATTCCTAACAGTGGGAAGAGCACATTTAAAGGCGTGGAGGACAGGGGCGCCTGGCCAGCTCAGTTTTTTAAGCATCCCGCTCTTGATTTCAGCTCAGGTCATGATCTCAGGGTCATAAGATCAAACCCTGCATCCTCCTCTGTGCTGGGTGTGAAGCCTGTTTGAGATTCTCTCCCTCCCTCTCCTTCTGCCCTATCCCCCTGAAAATATCAATAAGTAAAATAAAAATTTTTAAAAAGGTATGGAAGACAGGATTGTCTGGCTGGCTCCATCAGAAGAACATGTGACTCTTGATCTCGGGGTTGTGGGTTTGAGCTCCAGACTGGATATAGAGATTACTTAAATAAATAAATCTTTTAAAAAAAGGCATGGAGGACAGACAAACAAGTCATATCAGGTAAAGGAGCAGACTCCAAGAGGACTAGTTAAGAGTGACAGGTGTCCATATTATAGTAATTTAAACACCTGTCATTGGGCCAGCCAAGGCAAGATAGATTCAGAATTCATAAGCTCCTGGCCTCTACTATTGTGCGCACACACACACACACACACACAACTTTATGAATCTAGGAATCCCGAAATGCTCCGGAAGTGCCACACCCACCTCATTCCCAAGGCAACTCCCTCTTTTGGAGAGCAGCACAATACACGGAGTGAATGATCTAGCTCTGCCGCACATCAGACTGAGGCTAATGAACTCATTGCGGAACACTGCTGGTCCTCTTCTGCTGTCTACAGAGGTTCCAATCCAGCACTATCACTGGGCTGCAGCTGGACAAACCAATTCAGTAACTTTGTCATAAATTTTGGTGAAATTAGCAATTTCTCTTCTCAAATTGGTTCTTTCCTTAAAATATTAGACAATACTGTTAGCACAGAATTATTAGCTCTGTGTTCTAACCGTGGCATCTTTATGTGGTTTCAGTTACAGTCTGTAAACACTGGAAAATTTGGAAATAAGCACAAATTGTTCTACTCAGCTCACAGAATGAAAATGAACTACTGTAAATGCTGGCCATGGAAACAAGAGTCAAGGGTCTGCCTTTTTATTGAGCTACACTGATAGATACCTATAGTTCCAAGGTGCTGGTGGTCTCTCTGGGAAGCAAGATGCAGCCATTGAAAATGACACTGTAAGGCAGGCTATGATAGGTGACCAAGGACTGATACCAGTAACAATAGCTCCCATTGGCTAAGGGCGTGTCACGTGCTGGGCACTGTGCTCAGTCCTCTACCTTCCTTCGGTTTTAATCCTGGCAAAACTCTGTGGGGGCACTGACTCTTCCCAGATGACAAATGAGAAAACTAGGCTTACAAATGTTCATTGATTTTCCGGAGGTTACAGGGCAAGCACCTTGGAGGATTTAGATTTAAATCTGAATCTGATGCAGGCAGCGGAGAGCCAGAAGCATGGGAAGGGACTCTTGGGAGAGGAAGCACCAGTACGAATATGTGGTGGACAGCCAGTAGCACTGGGAATGAATAAATCTAATGACTGAGTTTTCTCAAGATCAAAACACAGACATAACCCCCCAGGCTGGAGCATGGAAGGGAGAGATGTTGGATGATAGATTTAGGGGGGATGGATTGGGGGTTCTGAGAACCAATAGAACACAATGTCACAGGGACAGTTTTTGAGAGAAGATGGGGAACTGTGGTACATGCTCGCTCCTTCACAAAGTAAACTCAAGAAGGATGAGGTCTGTGGAAGGGTCACTGTTTAGGAGACTCTGGATGAGAATCAGTGCTATAGGCCTTTAGCCTCATGGTGGAGATTTTACCTGTGGCACAAGGAGGGCAGGAAGAAGGGCCACAGGGAAGAAATGGAGAGATCTTGACTCAAATTGCACATCAGCCACGTATGCTCTTGATAACTTCACCTTCCCCAGCCTCAGCCTCTTTGTCTGTAAAATGGGCTTCAGGCCAGTTACCTTGGAAGAGCGGTGAAGACTTGAGGGAGAAAAGCATGGGGCCTTATTGTGACCAACAATCTAAAGTGACCAGCCTGGTGTGCCAGGGTGGCATCTGCCTTTGGCTGGGGCCCCACATTGGTCTCCCTGCTCAGTAGAGTTTTCCCTCTCCCTTTGCCTCTCCTCTGCCCCCTCCCAACTTGTGCCCTCTCTCTCTCAAATAAATAAAATCTCTAAAAATAAATAAATCAAGTGACTGGCCTGGCCCAAAGTAGATGCTCAATATGTAGCAGATATAAGTATTAGTATTAACAAAATTCAGAATCAGGCAATTAAACTAAAGTCTGCTCTTAAACAAGGTCAACAAAACATGCAATTTAAAAAAAGACTATCTACTTGGGCAACATAAATTGCACTAGGTTGAGTAATTTTCTAGCAGCGAAATGACTACATTGTGTGTAATTTCAAACGAGAGCCAATACACATGCAATTCTATTTAGGGTAACAGGGAAACGGAGATGTATTTGGATCTGAGCTATGTACTAGGGTTTCCCCTGTTAAAATTCTGTGAAGCACAGCTTTTACAGTTCCTCCAAAATCAGAACAAAAAGGGGAGAAACTTCTCCCAAGCCTACAGGATATTATTCTTGGCAATAGAGAACCATGAAATTAATGAGCTGTCTACTAAAGATCTACCATTAAAAATGTATATGAGAAAACCAGTCTATGCAAACCCCATTCCCTCGATCCATAAACGCTATCCTGGGAGTTAATTCAGCATTTGAGGGAAAGTTCCATTAACTCTTGCAAACCACCACCACCTAAGTCAGCTGTGAAAGAGGCATTTGTTCCACCCCTCCCCCAATGGCAGCCTCCAGAAGGGAACACGCTTTTCCAAGAAAGCCCACCATGGTTCTCAAACCCCAGCGGGGACCCATATGGCAACTGGGGTGCTCCCCGAGCCCTCTTCCCCCACACTGGCAGGCCCCTCCCTCCAAGAGGCACAGCACATGTCCTCTGCAGAGGCTGGATGAGGGCCCAAGATTCGGCCTCACGAACGGCTTATATTGGAAAATGAGGAAATGCTAATGAAATTGCCTCTATGGGCTGACATTCATGGATGGCAGAAAGGGACATGAGAAAATGAGTCCAGTATTTGCTCTTTGAGAATGTTCCAGCGTCCGGCCAGAACTCAGTGGCAAAATGTACGCGTGCCCCACCCCTGAGGCATCCACGCCTGCATGCTGCCTGGAAAAGGTCACCAAGCACTTGTTAACCTTGAAGGGGAAAGAAAAACCTCCGTATTTTCCCCCAACAACACTCCCAGCCTCTTGTAAATCATATTCATATTCATACACTTAAGCATTAATTTACATACTTAATTTCTGACAGGCTGACAACCACAGCCCTTCTCCCCTCTCTGCGTAAAGTGAGAAGTCAATTGTTATTCAGTGTATCAGTTACAGTGGTAGTGCCACTAACTGTATTTTATATAAAGTGCTATCTGCAGAAAGGCAGATAAGAATTTGATTTAACATCCAATTAAAAGCCGTCATTGAAAAATTACTTCAAATAAGCCTTTTATTTTCTTTAATCAGTCTTCAATTCAAGCCTTCCTTGGACCTACTGAACCAAGCATCAGGACTCATGAATTTTGATTAAAAAATTCGAGCCCATTTCTAACTTAAGCAGATTTTTTTTGTTGCACTGTTTGATGGAAATTTAATAAATCTATGAATCCTAGCCAGCATCATTTATCATCTTTTTTTCCGCAAGACTGGCCTATTATACCTAGGCAGTAAATTATGAGGGAACCAGCAAACCAAAACTTTTCAGCCTGTTACTGAAGAAGAGATATAATCACTTGCATTGAACCATATAATTATAGTAGAATATGAAGCTCTGAAACATTAGGTCCTGTTTTGAATATGTAATACCCATGCTTTGAGAGCCTAAAAGATTTCTAGCTGATCTAATACAGCTCAGTTTAGCATCCCATTGAAGTATTTGTTGGTGGTGAAAATCACAGCAAGGGGAAAAAAAAGAAACCTATAGACCACAAAACAGTCCCAAGCAAGACTACCTGGGAAGTAACCTCGGGAAACCAAATGCCTTCTACTGGGTGCCTTAGAGTTGTCTCTTGCAAGGAAGCCTCAAACTGTGTTACTTCCATGTGCTCTTAAGGCCAAAAGGTTTTTACTTGTTTGCATCTACGTTCCAGGCTGTGCCTGTGTCCTTCACAGAATTTTAGTGGGCTTCATGCAGATTTTTTGTACATTGAGAACTTGCTTATTGAGCTCCTCCTAGGGACTGGGCACTACTGTCCGGCTCTGAGATACAGCAGTGAGCCAGACATAGAGAGGCCAGACTGGGGTGGAAGACAGGCCATTTTAAAAAGGAATACCTGTCACATGTGATAAGTGCCACATGAGCATACCAGTGGGCAGAGATCAAGAGGGGCTTCCTTGCATAGGAGCCCTTCCAGCTGGGTCTTCAAGGGGGAGTAGGAGTTTGTGATGATCTATGTGACTTCCAACAATAACTTTTACTTATACCTGTGCCTCTGCATGGGTGAGTCAGGAAAGCTCCATGAAGAAAGTTAGAAGGTCACAGTGAAACATGTACTTGAATAAGATTTGTATTTTTTTCTGAGAGAAGTAATCAAAGGTCTACTGCTTCTACTGTGTTGGGGAACCTTGTTCCCAGACCATCTGCGTCTCTGCCACCAAGCCAATGGCTCCACAGGCCGAAATTTCAAAGTCAGCCTGGACCACTCTCACACAGCTGGGCTTTGCTACAATCTGTTTCTACCTGCTGGGATGCCGCTCCCAACCAATTTCTCCCAATGAATTGGCCCTCAGATTTCAGAGTAAATCCAGTCTGAACAACCTTCCCTGATGGCACAGGGTCCCTCCTTGTTCGACTTCCCAGCACCCTGAGAACTTCTATACAAAGGGTATGGTATGGTATCATATGGTATCATTTGCTTTGTCTCTTGCACAAGACAGAAGGCAGCGGATAATGGGGAATGAATGAATGAATGAATGAATGAGTCAATCAATAAAATGCCTTTAACCTCTTACTCCGCTGATTTGTATGGCTGTGGTAATTCCTTTCTAGAAGGGAAAACACTAGCCTAAATCCTTTAGTCAGGGGTTTAATGTGCTCCAACAGATAAACGGCATTGATCTCTTTAGAGAAACCAACACTCTGATTGATACGATAAAAGTAAGAGGGATTCTGCCTGGCTTTGCAACCTGTGTTCTTTTCTTTGGAGTTTCCCAAACACTCTGGCTATAAAGGAAGGTAAATGATGCTATGAAATAATTCATTTTCTAAAGGCTTCAGCCAGAAAAGATTAGGCTATAGCTAGGAGAAAGCTAAGTAACCTCTTACAAACAAGGGCCGATATGCAAAGGCTGAAAGCAGAATTCTCAATGAAAAGCCTATCAGGGATTCAAGATTAAATAAAAATAGACAGATGTAGGGGCACCTGGCTGGCTTAGTCGGTGGAGTGTGTGACTCTTGATCTCGGGGTTGTGAGTTTGAGCCCCATACTGGGAGTGGAGATTACTTAAGAATAAAAGCTCTTAAAATAAAAAAAAATGCACACAAGTAGAAGACTATTGTTCCTTGTCTGCCTATAGCATCACCACACACTACTAATAAAGGAGCCATTTCAACTGATATTTCCTTGTTTTAGCTTTGGCTATGATTTTCTTTTAAGTTGACAAGCTACGTGGTGCATGTTTCCAATAATACAGTCTGACTGTCCGTTTACATCCACTGGCTCCTTAGTGAGCATATAATCGTCATGGACACTGGAGGCTTCGGGATTTAAAGAAAAAGGAACAATAATCATCACATTCGTAGAAAGGCATAGGCACAGGAAGTCTGGGTTATGTTTCCAAATACTTTTAAAAACATTGCCAAAGTCCTTTTTGTTTGTTTCATTTTGAAACCAATGGATATTTCAAGGAAAATAGAGTCCATATGTTGCTGATCCATCTTAAATTAACACAGCAAAACATTGTTTTGTAAGAAGCCAAGAATCACTTGCCTTCTAAAAGAAATGCTGAAGTGGGGGTATGTGGGGGAAGGGATTAATGGAAATTAGAAAATGTATGTCTTCCACAGCCCTGTCCCTGCCTGTGGAGCTGCACAAGAGGGCTCCTGCTTGGTCAGCTGCTCACCGTCCAGAAGATGAAAATCACATACCAAGTCTAGAACTTGTAGGCATGTGGAAATCAGTTAGTCCAATCTTCTGAGAGTCCAACATTTTAAAGATGAAAACACAGAGAGGAAATGGCTGGCTAGGGGCCATATAGCATTTAGAAAAAGAAAACAGGGAAGCCTAGCAGTGCTAATAACCAGTTGATTCACAAAAGGATATTGACAAGGGGATATTTACAAGAGCAATAATCCCCTAAGGGCTTCCTCTAGGTAAGGAAAGCAGGGAGTCAGGCGCAAAGATCACCACTCTCCATGCCATGGTAGAGACATGAGAAATTGTAGAGACATTGAGACTTCTTTCTCATTGTAGAGACATTGAGAAATCGCAGCCTATCTTTTCTTTCCTTAGCCACAGTCTTACATGTTAAGGGATCCTGAATCTTCACTGAATCCTCCCCACACTGGGAAGAGGCATGCCTACTTTATAGATAAGAAACAAAAGAGAGATCACGACAACCAAAGGGGCATAAAAGGAAGCAAGGTTAGCTTAAAAACGTGACAGGTAGCTACAAAGTCCCCACTCACCATGCTGTCCCTCTTTGGAACTGACACAAAACAAAACAAAACAAAACAAAACAAAAAACAGAGACAAAATAAAACAAAACACTAACATGATGGTTCCACACAACAATGCCATCATAAATATTCGAAGGCTCTTAGAACATCAGCATGTGTCCTGTTTCCTTTTTGGGCACTGTCACCTTGAAAAGGGGCAGCATAAGTCAGGTGAAAGGCCCTAAGAGTTGAAAATTTCAATTGTGCATACTATGTAATGATGTGGGGAAATGTTCATGATGTTATATTAAAAGGAGTAAAACAAGGTGCAAAACTCTGTCGTGATGGTCTGAATTCTTGTCGCCTATGTGCACAAACACACACACCTAACCAATAGAGCTGATATTTCCAGGTGATGATGTCATGCCTTGACTTTGTTTTCTTCTTTATACTTTTACATACATGCACAATTCTCAGCATTATCCAACAATAAAATTTGATCATGAAAAATAGACAACACACTTGATTTTAAGTCCAGTTGGAGTCCCAGCCCCGCCACTTACTGGCAGGGTACTCCAGGGCAGATGGCGACTTAACCTTGCTGAGCCCCAAATTAATTATCCTCATAGGGGCTCCTCCTAACACACAGCCGTTTTGGGCACTGAAAGACAGGAGGGAGAAGGTAGAAATTTAAAAAGTGTAAGGTAATCTTCTGGGGTTCTTAGCACCTTGGCTTACTTCTTTCTTTGGACACATAAGATATAAATGCTTAGGAATAGGATTCTTGCTGTTTCTATACAGAAATCCCAATATAATATAAGCACACAGTTACGCATTTCTTTCAATGTCTTTCTTTTTTAAAAGATTTATTTATTTGAGAGAGAGTGAGAATGAGCATGCGCACATAAACATGAGTGAGGGGAGGGGCAGAGGGAGAAACAGACTCCCTGCTAAGTGGGAAACCAGACAAGGCACTCCATCCCAGGACACTGAGGTCATGACCTGAGCCGAAGTCAGAAGCTTAACTGATTGAGCCACCCAAGTGCCCCTCTATATATTTCTTATAAGTGCATTTATTTATGCTTCTAACCCCTCTTGTAAAAGCCATTCAAAGAAATCTATTCTGTGGTTGACAGTTTTTTTCCACTCTTTGCCAGTATGCTACACCCCGTAATCACGTAGGCATTTATTTATGACAGAAACCATTAAGGACTTCATTTTTTTAAATTTATTTATTTGTCAGAGAGAGAGGGAGAGAGAGAGAGAGAGCGAGCACAGACAGGCAGAGTGGCAGGCAGAGGCAGAGGCAGAAGCAGGCTTCCTGCCGAGCAAGGAGCCCGATGTGGGACTCGATCCCAGGACGCTGGGATCATGACCTGAGCCGAAGGCAGCCGCTTAACCAACTGAGCCACCCAGGCGTAAGGACTTCATTTTTAACCAAATAGCTAATAGGCCTTACTCTGATGCTGAAAAAGAGTCCTTTTTATAGATAACATGAGAGCTCTAGCCTTTTCTATTTCATGCACGTCCTCAATGTTTGTCGTTGGGTGAGTAGTCATGGTTAAGAGAATAAAGAATTCAAGGTCCTCCGGTAAAATGAAAATAGTAGAAAGGGGTAGAAAATAGAGGCTCCCTCCTGTACACCAACGCTCCCCTCACAACTTTCAACCTATAGACACAGGCACACACTGATAAATATACCAAATATACCCACTCCTCACCCAGAATTCAAAGGTTCGTTACTGAACAGTTAGTTTTTATTGATTAGCAAGACATGAAGAACAAAATATCCATACACAGGAAGAGTAATTACGTGTCTGTGTGTTTCTACAAAGGAATTCCTCTGTTACATTTAAACACTTGTAACAACTGCTATTCTCGGATTCATTGAAAAAAAAACATACAAACTTAGATCAGTAAAATCTTCACTTTCATCTATTGTTATTATGGAAGGACACCAAATGCCTTCCATTATTCAAAATGTAGTAACACATACTTGAGAAATACTGTTATTCACTGAGAAACACCTCATCCACACAATAGTTGATTGCATTATATCATCATCATACCATGCCATTATATCTCAGGTCCACAAGACAGTAGAATCACAAAAGCTTTATGGGAAAAATCAACTGTAAACTGAAAAGAAAATGAAAATCTTAAGGCCAGATTAGAGAAAGTGAATGTTAGAGTGGGAGGAGGCAGCTAGAAATAAAGTTGTAAACAAATGAACAGTATGTGGTTTACCTCTGCCAATAAACATAAAATAGAAGCAAATCAACAAAAGAAGAGAAAAGCAACAGTATAAAAAGAAGTAAATTTTGGATAAATCAAGACAATATAGGCTAGAACAGTATTCAAACAAAATTTCTGAGGCAGTAAGTCTAGAGAACTTGCAGACTTCTTGAGTCCTGGCAGGAAGATGGAGTGATACAAGTTCATGAAGGAAATGATAAGTCCAGAACAGACAACATGAACCACTAGTGTTTAGTGGGAAAATTAATAAAAGCAAGCCTCATTCGAATTGGTGTCAGAAGGCCAGTGGGGGGAATCTGTCAGGCCCTACTAGTCGAAAATAGTAGACCAGACAGGCAGAGCTCTACTTTGAAAGTCTATAATACTTCAGCTACTACCTGACTACTCCAGCAGGAAGATTTTATCCTCACCCAGCAAGACCACAGTCAATGGGAGATTGTCACAACTCAGCCAGTTAGAAGCCACTATACTATCAGCTTTCAGCTTACTCCAATGGACATTTTGTTTATCATAAACCCTCACAACTCTCCTTCTACCACCATTGAAGAGCTTTCTCCTCCTTCGTTCTCAGAACTTGCCAATGGTTTGCCATAGCTTACATGTCCCAAATTGCAATTATCTGCTATTCCTATATAAACCCATTTTTGCTGGTAAAATAACAGACTTATTTATTTATTTATTTATTTATTTATTTATTTGAGATGGGGGAGGGGAAAGGGGAGAAATAAGAGAGAATATCTTTTTTAAATGAATATTTCATGTATTTATTTGTCAGAGAGAAGGGGAGAGAGAAACAGGCAGGCAGAGAGAAAAGAAGACTCCCCACTGAGCAAGGAAAATGTTATTTAGAAAATAAGACGTGGGGGTTAGGTGTGCTTTTTTTTTAAGATTTTATTTATTTGAGAGAGAGCATGAGCATGAATGGGGGGAAGGAGCAGAGGAGAGGGAGAAGCAGACTCCTTCTGAGCAGGCAGCCCAATGCCAATGCAGGACTTGATTCCAGAACACTGAGATCATGACCTGAGCCTAAGGCAGATGCTTAATGAACTGAACCACCCAGGCATCCCAGAGAGAGTATCTAAAGCAGGCTCCACACCCAGCATGGAGCTGGACACAGGGCTTGATTTCATGACCCCTGAGATCATGACCTGAGCCAAAATCAAGGGTTGGATGTTTAACCGACTGAGCCATCCAGGCGCCCCCAGGCAGTTCTATTTTGAAGACTAACATTACGATCCAATCATCCTATTCATGTAGTAAGATCATACTCAAAACAATCATACTCAAAACACATTTTGTTTTACAACAGAGTTCTTAATTTCCTACCTGCAAAGTAGATGCAAGTTCACCAACCACATGATGTTAGCATTTTAGGCACCTTAAAGATAATTTGAGTTCCATTTTTACTTTAAAGACAGAAAAACAGATGTCCAATGCATTCTGACTCTGATGCAGTAACTCCACTATCGCATGCTATAGGTCTCAGCAAACAGAAAATGAAAAGCTTACATTAACTTTGGAGCTTTTAATTATACTTTTTAAACTCAAAACTGGTAATTGCTAGCACTTCCTACAAAATGGAGTTCCACTTCATACAAAATGGAATTATTAAACCAAGAACTTCACTCTCTCCTTCCCCATTATGAAAACATTAAGTCGAAGTTTTGAGGTGACATGGTGAATCAAGTACAATTTTTATCCAGAAATTAACATGGATGTGTTGCAGAAAGCTGCCTAGTAAACTTGGACATTAATTTGTATTTTGATCTGTAAAAGACTTGAAACAGAAGCCTTAAAGTTAATAAACTGAAATGTACAGAGCTACCATCTTGATTTTAACTCATGTGCATCAAGAGATAATATTCTAATATGTATGAATCTGTTGACCTGTTTAAAAATTATAAACTATATGGTAGAGCCACTTTTCAGCCATATTCCACCTCCAATGCAGTCTTTAATGTGCCCTAACAAAATGCAAAACAAAACAAAACAAAAATCACAGGCTATGTTTAAATTCCGAAGAGCTAAATGTAGGACTGAAAGAATAAGTAGAGAAAGAGTGGGTATGTATATAACTATACACAGATCTTCGAAGAGAAACATTTGAGATAGTGTTTTTGTACCCATTCTCCAATGAATAATGATTTTACTAGGTCTCCGATGTTTCTATCATCAAAGATAACGTGCTGTCTCTTGCTTTAATGCCTAAAATGTATGTGATCTCCACGCAAGCCACTTGTACATACCTGTCAAGCCACTGCAAAGTCCAAGAGTCTATTCTTATCTTAATGGCTGCCTAATGAGTTTGGGTGATCTAACTTATAGCTAAGCTATAGGCACACAGTGACAGTTTCTTCAGGGTTACATTTTACTGCTGCCACTTGCTTGCTTTGGAAGTAAGAAGAGTCTCCTCTGGATTCAAGTTTAGTCATCTGTCAAACAGGCTAGATGATCATGGAAGGTACTTTCAGTTCTCACGCCTGTTTCTCTATACATATGCAAACTGATTAAAGGCACACGAAAAATACAAAGGCACAAAATATAAGGAAAACCAGGGTTATGATGGACTATTTTTGTGGATGGGTTTCACTGCCCCCATTATTTTGTGGAAGTGATGGGAATGGGGGCCTCCCCCTTTCGATGGGGAAATCTTGAGCTAGATTTTTTTGAATCTTTTTTTAATTTCTTTTCAGCATAACAGAATTCATAGTTTTTGAATCTTTTAAAGTCCTAAAGTGGTTTTAATGAACATCTTCAAAATGATGGCATTGGTCAACTTAAGCCACCCAAGAAAATAGCCTGTCTTCAGTGGCTATCATTTGTCATCTCCAGGTTCAACAAGGACAGATGGAGAGGGAGTCAGTGTGGTGTAGGGAAAAGAGCATAACATGGGGAGTCTACGTGAACTTGGGTTTGAATCCTGACTCCATACATACTACATGGCTTTGGAAAGGCTGTCTGGTCACTAGTCAGGATACAATATTAGCTCCTACTCTCAAGGACATTGAGACATTAGAATAAGATGACATGTGTATAGACCCAGCAGAGTCCCAAGCACATAGTATGTATCTAGTAACTTTAATCTTTACTCTTCCTTTTTCCATGGGTAGTCGCATAGCACTGCCAACCCCGTGGTCCCCTCCTCCAAATTTGGACCAAACTCTTGAGCTGAGATCAGATAAGACCTCAAGGTCAAGAGCCAAAAAGTGCCTCTTATAGGAAAAGAATCCATAGACCAGAACTGGAGGCAGAGAACGTACAGAGCAAATGCTTCTCCATCACCCTCCCTGTGTGAGGTTAATATGGTCCTGGAAGTCTCCCCTGGGGGGGCATAGAGCGAGGGCACACATGTTCTGTCCCCAGGTTTCTAGTTCCACACCATTATACTTACATAAGATGATGCCTTGTGAGGATATTTAATAGTGTTACTGTGAATGATACTATTTTTGCAAGTGAGGCCATCATGTGGAAATAGCTGAGTAGGTTTTGATCTCCTTCTGTTTAGATTCCAGACCATATACACACAGCTACATCACTGGTTATTTTTTTTCTCCCCAATTAGCATTTGGGTGAACCCACTATCAAATGGAGACATTTTCCTGTGCTTGGTAAGACCGAAAGCCACAATTTCCAAGCATTAACAATATATGTTGGTGATTTGTGCACCGACTGATATGGGAACCCAACAGTAGCACTCCAAAGGAGAAAAAAGTAAAAAACCTTAGAAGCGGAAAAAAATAAATCATGGAGTTTAAGGAATTGTGGCTTTTGCTCTAGTAAAATTATAGTTTTTCTCATCAGCTGTTTTTAATTTTTTCGTTTTCATAAAAATCAATTTAGAGACTCCTCCATGTCAGAGATCATACAATAAGCCTACTAAACCCCACCTCCGGAGTATTAGCAGAGTCCAATAGAAAAAATTAGGGCTCATTTTGAAATTTCTCAAGTAGATGAATTAACACACAAAAGACAGAAAAGTATGGTAGACTTCAGAGACAAAATGGTTTACAGCAAAATAAATAAATAAATAAATAAATAAAATAACCCTACATTATTTAGTACCTAGACATATGAGTCACAAATATTTTAATGAATAAATGCACAACAATATCACTCATCCATAATCAAATGTCCTTATGAGATAACCTAAAACCTGTGGGCAGTATGTTGCATGAGTGGCCAAAATAAACTAATATTTGATTACTTTATTCTCACCAGTTCATCGATGGGGTAAAATAGTTAATCCCACCTCCAGCCAAAACCTTGCAGGGAAAAAAATTATTTTAATTGTTTGAGGTCAACCACAGTCATTGATGGGAAGTTAGCTGCATTTCTAAATCAGAGTCAGTGATAACCTCTTGACCAAAGATCAACTCACTTCTAAGCTAGTGCTATTTATATACAAGGAAAAAGGAAGCCACAAACATGTCATTCACTATTGCTTGAATATGAGTGGTCTGCTGGGTTATTGGATTCTTCCTGCCTCTATTGACAGGTAATTAATGTGGACAATCACAGGCTATGTGCTCATAACACATTTCTCACCCCAAACAAACAACCCTTGATTGTTTCCAAAGAATGAGAATAGGAAACATCTTCTTTGGCCCTCTAACCAATGCTGAGAGACTAGCGGAGTCGGTACTAGACATTCCCCTTTTATATGAGAAGAGACAGATGGTGACTTACCCCAAATCACAGTAATAAAACCATCAGCAGAATTTCTCCTTGCACCTCAGGTCTTTTAAATCTGTATCCAGCGCTTTTTAAACTCTTCCTTTCTAAAAATAAACAGGGTTCTCTATCTTGTTCAAAAGTAAACACTCTGTCCCAAATGCTCCCTTTCCTGTTACTTATTTTTTTAAAGACTTTATTTATTTATTTTGTCAGAGAAAGAGTGAACACAAGCAAGGGGAGCAGCAGGCAGAGGCAGAGGGAGAAGCAGGCTCCCCACCGAGCAGAGAGCCCAATGCTGGGCTCCATCCCGGTACCCTGGGATCATGACCTGAGCCAAAGGCAGATGCTTAACCGACTGAGCCACCCAGGGAATCCCTCCCCTGTTATTTCTAAGACAAGGCAAAGGTTGCGATCTGAAGGAAAATGCTTCCACTGAGCTGCTTGGAGTGTGGTACAGAAGTGAGTCAGTAGTCTCCTATCAAGTAAGGGCCAGCCCTATCATCCTGCAGGCGAAATCTTCCCATTCCTATTAAAGCAACCCATTCAGATGGATTCAAATGTTGCCACCTTGGATGCAGTTCATTGCAGCTGCTCCTTCACCAAAACCAGCTAGGGAAGGCCATGGAGCTTGGGTCTACACTGTCACATCCCGAGGAGTGTACACATGAAAAGGTCTGCTTCTCTAGAAGCTGGTCTAAGGCATCTGGAGCAGCACAGAGGTAAATCCTTTGGAAATGAGAACGTTACTCAAAGGAAACCTCATTTCAAATGGAGTCAGGAAGCTAATAGGGGAAAGCTCTCATGCCCTATCGATGGCAGAGCCCATCAGAAACAGGCACACCTTGCAATCCCAACGGGAAGAAGCTACTACGTTATGACCCCAGGAGGAGGAAAGGTTTTCTCCTGGCTTGACAACAGTCAAACTCAGCCAATGAGAAGCCACTACACTTCAAGACCCCAGTTCACTCTAGAGGGCTTTTTGTTTGCCCCAGCCCCTCCCAACTCCCTCTGTCCTCTATGAAAGAGCCTTCCTTTCCTTTGTTCTCCAGATTGTTTGCTGTAGCTTGTGTGTCCCAAATGGCAATTCTTTGCTATTCCCAAATAAACACATTTTTGCTGGTAAAATAGCTGGTAGTTTTATTTTTAAGGTTAGCAGGGTCTAAGGTTACGGTTAACAGGGGAGGAAAAGGAGAAATAGGGGGATTTAGGCCACTTAAGAAACTGGATGCCATTCCTTGAAGTGGTTGTCTCACTGAAATGACATGTCAGCGCTAGCTGATCTCTGAGAGTGGTGTCTGGGATCTTGCCCAGTGCTTAGAGTCCTCTCAGTTGCTAAGCTTCTCATCCAGGAGTAAGGTGCTTCCACATCACATAGGTTGTTAATAGCTGAAACGAAGCTTCCTGTCTTCCACAGCTTGGCCATGGCACCATCAGAAAGCCATGCTTCCCCGCATGAAAAATGTAATTCTGGCCATGTCAATGCATCACAACAGAACCCTGCATCTCATGAATGTGCATTTTTGTCTTGCATGAGTTGGGATGGTGGGTAGGCTGGTTTCCTGAAAGAAAATGTCAACGAAACTCCACCCCCCTCTTAATTCAGCCAATTTATTTCCTTAACACTCTACAATAGCCCGAGGTCAGTTAGCAAAGGCATTTGTTTTTTTCCCTTAAAGTTGTCAACACCGTTTTGAAAACTAAAAAAGCATCATTCAATCACTGGGCCCTAGGGCCACAAGCAAAGGACTCTGCCCAACTCTGAGACAACCACTGAATTTCAACTGTCACCCACAGACAGGCAACCTCTAGGAGTTTGGGGCATCTTTTGAGCTGGTGGAAGGGAGACTCCAATTCATGGAGAAAACCCTAGAAATATTCTCCAGACAACATTGGATGTTGCATCTGTTTTATAAAATGAAGTTCTGTGAATTAAATGAAAATGGATCAGAGAGGATTTGCAAATGAAGGGGAAACCATCAGGAATAATGCTTAATGAGATGGTGTCACCCTTTTATTACTCCTGAATGTTTCCTCGTATTTAAAATATTTAGTATTTGGGGATGTTGACTTTTCAGAAGATCTCGAAGTACAGTAGCAGAAGTATTAGAAATGTTATTAATGATCATTTCATGCCAAGAATATGCTAGCTCTCACACAAATTCGTAGAGCATTCTTATGTGGCCATTACTACTGGTGGCAAGAATTATTATCCCTATTCTACAGCTGGCAAAAAGGAAACCTAGAGATACCAAGCAATTTGTCCAAACTGTACAATGGCTCTGATAAAGGTAAAGCAAAGTGGAGAGTTGAGACAATTATCTGGCCAAGTCAAGGGAATAAAAACAAGTGATTGAGAGTAAAGTGCCTCCTCCACCCACTCTCCCACCCCCAGATTAGCCAGATCACAGTCTACACTGATTAAATTCTCTAGATAATTGTTTTAATGCCCCTCTCAAGCCCTCATCAACCCTCCCCTGAACGACTACAATGACTGCTAACTGGTCAGCCTCCGCAACCTCTTTCCTGTCCCACAGATCCATTCTCCACTGGAATTAAAACAGTCCAAGTATGTGAGTTCCCTTCTCACAAAACCTCTGCAGAAAAGAGAACCTCTGTGCTATGACATTTAGACCTTCCATCATCTGCTCCCTCCAGCCTCACCTCCTTCTACAGTGTCCCTTAGAGACCATGCCCATGTGCTCCTCTGTGTCTCTGTGATTGCTCCTTCCATGAGAAATGGCATTTTTCCATAGTCCATTTACCAATAACATTCTCGTCCTTTAAGGCTTCACTCAAATAGTCCCTCTTCTCTCATGCTCTCCTTTGGTCCATTTGGTCAGAATGTACTCCAGGCTCTGGGCTTGCTTAAGACACCCCTTAAACCTTCATTTTACACCCACATCAGTCTCACTTGTTTACATATCTGTTCTCACCCAACTTCTGATCCACTTCCATAGGCCTGTAAATTCCTGGCAGGCAAAGATAGTGTCTAATTAAGTTGAGTGTTTCATACACATCCCTATGGCTAGGATGCAGCCTAGAACCCAGGAAAACACACAAGAATAGGTATCCCCAATAATGAAACCCAACACCAAGTATAACCAACATAACCCAAACCTTCCCGAGTCATCAGATCCCACTTCCTTCTAAAAGCTTTAAACTGCTAAATGGATGAAATCTGTATTTATTCTGTCAGTCTTAGCTCAAAGGGAAAACATGCTCTAGGTTATATATTGAATTTTACAATATTTGCCCAGTCCCCAAATCACTGATTTATTCAACTAGTGGATTTTTTTCCCATTTATTAGATTTCTAGACCTGCGTGGAACTAGGGCTTCAAGGTACATTGGAATAAAGTGCTTATAAGTTACTGTCAAAAAGGATTTCACAACTGAATCTGCATTTGTAAGCACACTATTAAAATATGCTTTAACATGACCAGAACATTTTCAAATAGCTGGCATATTTATCTGAAAAAAATAATTAGTTTTCAATAAAAGTTGCTTTTTATTACTCAGGAAAAGTTCTCCGGTGACTTTTAAGGACCTGCCAAGTGGAATTTCAAAATGAAAATAGAGTCTCCCTGCTGGCCAGTGGCCAAGTGGAATGAAATGCAAACACACTCATTCGTGCCAAGTCCTAACCGAGCTGCACCGAGGCAAAGTGGGTAAGTGCCCGCTTGGGTTTAATGTTACATAAACCCGCCCATCATCCTCTCCAGTTCTGCAGAAAACTGTCCACTTGGGGCCTTTGGCCTATGGATTGCACCAGCTTTACCCTTTCTCTTCTTGCTGGCAGGAAATGAAAATGGGTTCAGCAGCCGGCAGAGATTCCTTTAGTGAGTGGCCAGGCCCAGGGAAGGCGACTTGCTCGAAGCTTCCATCCTCAACTCACTCTGCACGAACCACTGAGACAGGGGGCTGATGACTCAGTTCCACGGCAGCAGTCTGGCTAGAAAGGCCAATAAGCTCCGGAGCCTGGCAGGTGATCACCTCTGTTGGCAGGACTGTTCACCAGCCAAAAGCTTCTCTGGCCCCCATGATACCCAGAAGAGACGTCGTATGTGATATCCGCTAAGTCCGCAGGTTTATGTCTCCCAATATCTTCCCTGGTTCAAATATCCCTTCTGCAGCTCTCATCTACCCCAAACATCAAAACACACAAAATGCAACCTCTATTGGGACTCTATGAATCCTTGAATGGAAAAAGTGAGGAATGTCTGCAAGAGAAACATCAGACTTGAGGTGCTAGGAGCCTACCAAGAATGTTTTCTCTACTGTAAAAGCCATTTCCTGGCTGGAGCCAGGTGAGGCCCGATGACGGTTCCGAGCCTCACGGTGACAGTGAAGGGCAGAGAGGCTGGTGGGCGGAGGGCAGGATGACCATGTTTGGATCTCTGCTTCGCTGTCTGTTCCCAGTGATTTTCAGCATGTACCCACTTCCATTTTTCTTGACCTCTAAAGTGGGAACAAAAATGCCAACCACAGAGGGTAGTTGTGAGGCTCGATGGGATGATTTTGTAAACTATAAAGTGCTAGGTCCTTATTGACCCCTGTGTCATGCTCTCCATTCACCTTTACTTCTAAATGTTGTAACATGAAAGCCACTTTCCCACTTAAAAGACAGAGATTTAGCTATTCATAGTCATTTGGAACAGAAGCCACCAATTCTCCAAAGTGTTACAGTTGGAAATAGAATGTACACGATTGGCAAAAAAAAGGCTTATCTGGAACCTCTGACCTGATTCCCAGGTG
Source organism: Mellivora capensis (assembly GCA_004024625.1). Classification (NCBI taxonomy): domain Eukaryota; kingdom Metazoa; phylum Chordata; class Mammalia; order Carnivora; family Mustelidae; genus Mellivora; species Mellivora capensis. The sequence continues at coordinate 51,176 of PISX010000723.1, read as the reverse complement.
CTTAGAGGGTCATTTTTATAGGGCCATTTGTCTACTAATATATTTCTACTGTTTACTGTATCCTGAAATCTATGAAATGTTTGTGTTTGAGGTTGAGGGCAAAATAGCTCAATTCCTATAGGTCACATTTAATAAAATGAGGACAAAATGCTTCTTTCTCCATTACAATTTACAAACTATTAGCAGTTAGGTAATTCTAGCCCAATAATTCCATGGAGAAAGAAAGCAGATTTCCACATTATTATGCTTAAATTGGGTCAATCAGCAGACCATTACTAATTTTAAATAAATAAGTAAATAGAACAGCAAACATCTAAATTGGACTGGAAAGCATGACTCCTACCTTTTACACCCACCATGGCCTCTTGCAGTGGAAGGTCAGTCACACTGGGGGCTCTGTTAGCCCGTAGAGCCTGGGGCACCTCATAATCATAAATTCTATCTGCGGGGATGATCCTTGGTGTGTGTGACCTATCAGGACAGCACCTTGATCTTGGAAGCTTTTCAGGTCAGCTCCAACTTGCTATCAGGCCCAAAGGTTTATGGGGAGACATTAGAAGGAAGCCACCAGGCCTCTCTAAGACACACTGATAGAGACCTTTCCCTAAGTGTAAGGCTATTTTACCTGCCGGGGCACTGATGACCCTCAGATTCTGGGAATGTGAAAATTTGGTAGTGGCTAGGCAGAGTGGACCTATGTGACCAGACCCCAGTAAAAATCTTGGACACTAAGTCTCAAATGGGATAACCTGGGCAGAAACATGTCATACATGTTGCAACATTTTTGCTGCTGGGGATAAAGCATTCAGTGTGGCCCCTGGTTGGAGGGAGACAATATTAGAAGCCTCCACAAGGGTTTCTCCAGACTCTTCCTGATGGGTCATTTCCCTTACTGATCCAGCTACATATCCTTGCTGTTGTGTCTATAATAAATCTGAGCCATGAGTAAGACTGTACCTTCAGTCCTATGAGCCCTTCTAGGAAATCAGTGGACCCTGGATGATCTTAAGAACCCCTGAAATGATTGCCACATGGCCATTACTGAGGACAACTTGACTGTCACCCTTCAGATACTATATTAGTTTTACGTAAAATCCCTCCAAAAATACATTTGCTCAACACAGTCTAGAGGATACTCTTGGCCACCTTGAAAAGCAGGAAGGAAAACCAAAATGACCCAGATATTCTGTCCAAAAACGTTACAATATTCCAATAAAGTAAGTGTGAGTTGCCTAAGTTCTTAGAACAAATTGTCTTTCGGGGGGAAAAATCAATTAGAGATCACAGATGTCTAGACTCATTCCATTAAATATCAAAAAGAGACAGAAATGTAGAAGTGCAGTCAATGGTAATTTGTGTTGAATCAGGAAAAAAATGCACAAAAGAACAAAGTAGGAAAGGGAGAAATGTCCTGAAAGTTTACCAAAGATGAGAGTTATGTCAGAAAAGTGGAGTGGTCTAAAGGTACCAGCTGCCTCTTGGTGAGCCAAGTTTCCTTAGGACCTAAACTCCATCTCTATCTTCTCGCAGACTCAGAGGGAATGTCTTCTAAAACCGTGTGTTAAGTCTTTGAGGCTTTCCCAGAGGTCACTGAAGCCTGATCTTGTTTCATGTTTTATCAAAGGGGGAAGAGTCTTCTAACGCACCAGACAATATCCCAGACCCAGGACCCGTACTTGTAAATCTGGAGACGAGAACCCCAGCAGAGAGCCACCACACGCCTACTTTCAGGAAAACCACACTGTGTGTGGAGGACCACATCTGGGTGGACAGGGCTGGGTTGTGTGGGGGTTAAGACTAGGCCATGGGGGTGTGACACTGCCCCTGGGCTATCTCAGTGGGGAAGGGGGGACTTTGCAGCCACCTTTTCCAGTCCTCACTCTGCATCTATGAGGCTCCCAAGGGATGATGGAACTACTGATGAGTGTGGCTGGAGGAGCTTTGTTCAGGTATTCTGGAAGAGTCCAATGCCACTCCAAGGCTCAGCAACTAGAATAGGGTTGTATTTCCTCTTGACTCGAGCTATTGGGTGCCAGTTGTCCGTATCACCTTACTTGCTTTAGGGAAACACACCCTGGTACCTAACTATTATCTAAGGCCAGAACTGTTAATATTTAGCAGTGACTCACTGGAAAGAAAATGTGGCTACCAATAATAGCAAAAATGTAAATGATGTACTCATTACATTTGTCTCCATGCCCCATTGCTATTCCACTCCTACTCCCTAGCCCTGCACCTACACCATTACTGTTCCAGCCAACATTGATCCACCCCTTCACTCTTCAACTATGTGGCATGGAAACCCGTAGTCTTCTTTTCTGTTCTTGGCCATACTTATTCTTAAGATTTGGAGAATTGTACTCAAATCCAGTTGGCATTGCTCAGTAATTTTGAGCCCTCTAGAAACCCATTCAGTCTCTCTGTTGCCGAGTCCCTTCATTTTCGAGTGGCATAATAATATCTCCCAGGTGGTGGGTATTATGGAGGGCACGCATTGCATGGAGCACTGGGTGTGGTGTAAAACTATGAATTCTGTTATGCTGAAAAGAAATGAAATAAAAAATATTTAAAAAAAATAATATCTCGCAGGCGAGGTTGTTGGGAAGATTAAGAATAACATATCTAAAGTGCATCAAGAGCTCTCATCCAGTAAGAGTGGCTGCCATGGACCATAGGCTCATTCGTTAAGCATGATCTGAACATGGGAAGAGCCCACCTCTGAAGTCTGCTCCAGGACATAGGCACAACAATTCTTCTAGCAAGGGCACACCTCATTGAACAGTGCACCAGAGCTGCTGCTGTGTCCAAAGCCCCACTGAAAAGACGAGTATGTGGGCTATTTTCATTTGCTTCTGTCTGTAATCCAGGATGATTTATAGTTTGTCTTTTGTTTGCTGGATATGGGGTGGGAAGAAGTCACCCACCTTGCTAGTGACTTGCCCCACCCTTCTTGGGTGTATTCTCAGCAATTAGTGCAGCTGTGTAATTAACATGAGGCGAGCTGTCCCCTCTCTATGCTCAAGACCTGCCTCCACCCCACCATTGTCAAAAAGGTCTTTACACCTGAATACAATTTTGGTTACAGAACAATAAAGGATAGGTGACAGGCCCAGCTGGAAGGCCTCTTTTTCATTTTCCTGTGGCCACAAATCAGACATCTTGGGCTCACAGCAGGGCAGGCGCCACTGGCAGTAATTGGCACCATCTGTAGCTGTCAGAGCACTGGCTGGCATTCCAGCATTCCATCTTTCCAGTCAAGGCATTCATCACTCGTCCAAAACTCAGCCAGCTGACACTGAAAGATTAACTTGCATTGATTTGCTTGGCTAAACTCGCCTGAGCTTCAGTTGGTACTGAGCATTCCTGTTTAATAGCTATCCCCATCACAAGATGTTTACAAGGTGATTGTCTACTGAAGTTTTTTTCCTCACTCCCCATCTTCTGCCTAATGTTCTCTCAATAATTAGACTTTGGGAAATGGTGGATTAAGACAGAGAAAAATGAGTGCTTCATATGGTCCCTGCCAAATGACAGGGGCCTGTGGGCTGTATAATTAGAAAGTTTCTCCCCTTATCTCTCAGTTGCATTAAAATCCTCTTCAGCTATAGGGTTTATAGGAGGTGGAGAGGATGCTTCTACCTGCATTTTTGCCAGAAGACATTAGCAGGTCAATCATCTCAGGGGTAACTCTTAGGCCATGAGGTTAGCCTGCATCTGCCCTTCCAGTCTCCAGTTGTGAACCTCTCTCCTGGAAGCCTTCCCTGGGCCAGGCCCCATGTTAGGCATGGGGGCTACAGAGGCATGAGCCACAGGCCCTTCTCAAGCCCTCACTGTGTAGTAGAGTGGAAAGGCAAGGTCATCAGTACCTGTAGTACACTGTGTGATGAGACCGGGCACAGAAGTGACAACAGCTCTATATTCGGGAATCATGAGAAGGAGGAGCACCTGTCAAAGACCAGAAAGGGGATCAAGAAAAGCTTCCTGGAGGAGATGAGATGATACTTGAGTGTTGAAGGCTGAGAAGGAACTAACAAGACCATGAACAAAGGCACTCCTCAGGGTAAAGGGATGTAAAGAAGGCATTGCACATGACACCACATGGGATGGTTGAGGCACTCTGGGTGGGGGTTCAGTGTGATGGGAATGAAGAGTCCTTATGGGGAAATGGAGTCCAGCCATAAAGAGGTAGGTACATTTAGCCTTTGTCCTACAGCAAGGAGCCTGACTTTCATTGTGCTGGTGTTGGAGAAACACTGAAGGGGTTTCCAACAGTGGCTTGGAGTGATGAGCTCTGCAGCAGTATGTTAAATCAACTAGGCAGAAGACCTGGTGGCAGAGGAACAAGTCAGAAAGAGAAACATAGCCATGTCCCGTGCAGTAAGGCTATAGGAAGAGGTCAGCCTGACAGCCCATAGTGACTGAACAAAGAGAGGCACGTGGAAGTAGGGAGAGGTAAGAAGTCTAGGACCTCTTGTAGGTTCGCTTCTTGTGAGACCAAGTGGAGGTAAGGGCCAGTCCCCAAGTTGGGCAACGAGGCCAAAGGGGCCAGTATGATTCCAAATGTCATAAGGCCTGGTCATACATGACTTGGCCCACCTTTGCTGCAACACCTTCACCATGCTCATGGGGAAATGACCGCTTGAACAAGCATATCAGCATGTTATTTCCTGGACAAAATTGTGCTTTTCTTTTCCAGAACCTCAAGTCACATGATGTCCCTCACTTGTAAGCCCTCCTTCACTCTGCCCTGCCTGCCTGTCCTTCTGAATTAATACCAGCACCCAGCATGGAGCAGAATATTAGTTTAGACCTGTTGTTAAAGGCTGAGCTATGTCCTTCCAAAAAGATAGGTTGAACTGCTGCAACCCCCCCACCCCCGCCCGCCGGTATCTGTGAATATGATGGGCCTTGTTTGGAACAGTGTTTCATCTGTAATTCATGAGGTTAAGAGAAGTCATACAATAGGAAGTTGGGCCTTTAATCCAAAATGACTGGTGTCTTCATAGGACGTGAGAAATCTGGACAGAGAGGTGCACACAGAGCAGACCATGTGATGAAGGAGGTAGAGATTGAAGTGCATGGCCAAGGAACATTTGGGGCCACCAGAAGCTGGGAGATATAAGGAAGAATCCTTATTCTTCCCTCTGAAGCCCCTGGAGGCTTCACAGTGACCATGGCTCTGCCATCAACTTGATTTTAGATTTCTAGCCTTCAGAATTGTGCGACAATACATTTCTGATACACTTGTGAAGAAAAACGAATAAAATCATGACTCCTCCATGAAGCTTACCCTGTCTCCTCAAGCATGAAATGATCTGTCCCTAACAGAGAACAATCATCAGTTCACAATCCTTCTATGCCCCCCACTGATGGCCCTGGGTGCATGGAGCTATAATAATGAGCGGGGGACACAGGCAATCCATCTGCTCCGACAATAATAGCTGCTCTTGTCTATTAAGTGATTCCACATGATCACCACTTGATAAACCTTATCTCATGGTATCCTCACAAGTGATTTTCAATGCATCTGTTTCATTTGAGCCTAACGATGATGCCCCAGGCAGGGTCTATTACCCACATTTTACAGGAGAGCAAAATGACCCCAAAAGACTTTCCCCAATGTCACAAAGCAAATAAGTGGTTGAGCCATGTACCCTTCACTGCTATGTTCAAGTTTCCCTCTATCCACATGTAAGTTTCTTCTAGCCTTGCCCAATTTTGTTCAGATTCATGTTACCTGTTGTGATTAAAAAATCCCTTCACACTGTGGATAGTCTTGCTTCAATTGGGAAATATACACTCAAAAGAAAGTTGCCCTCCACCAAGGGAGATGAATTCTCCATGTGTAGGTTTTAAGTCTGGAAGGCCAAGGGGCAGTCAGACATATAAACCCCAATGGACTGGAATCATCTCGGCCTCTCAAGGCAGGGAATTTACCCCAGGATGTAAAGGAAGGGTCAATATAGATATAAATATAAATATACAGATACAGATATCTGTTTTTCCCTTGTGAGTATAACAGAAAACACACATTTTGAAAGAATGATCACAGATCCATTTCAGGGGGAAGGGGTAGGAGGTGGTGGGGAACAACTTCCAGAATCTGCCTTGGAAAGCAAAGCAAGTGATAAATTGCAAGTCTCGGTTAAACTGCCACCCTCTTACTTGACAATGTAAATAAAATGTTCTTCCATGAATGGAGATGTAGGAGTCAGAATAGCATGATAAATATGTTTATATAGTTATTATCAAAATATTACTAACAAATATGCTCCCACCATCTTTTGGGGAGTAACTAATGGCAGCATTCATGTTTCAGAAGCACCAAGGAATAGCCCATGTGTTGCTCTTTCCACCACCATTATGACTGTGACTTACAATGAATGGTTGTGGAGCAATGGCTATAGATAGTTATTAAGCCCTGGGTGGGGGGGACAAGAGATAATGGACACGACTTGCAGGCAAAAGATTAAGTGTATGTTCATGTACAAGGATGGAGAGAGGACTGATCTAAGGGAGGGAGGGAGAGAGAGCAAAAGACAGGAGACAATGCACATGGGTTGCTTTAAATTTTGGTTCTCAGTAACCTTCTTTTGTTGGGGCTGTGGTCTCTACGGGTTCCCTGTGACGATTCCAGTGGAATCCATCTGATAGAACTGAACTAAACCGGCAGTATTTTTCAATCAAATTTGATTGTGCCAAAGCAACGAAACTAAACATGCTGACCACACCCCAGATCAGACTTGAGTGTCAGATGTTTCTACCAGAAAAAAAAAATAAACATCACAGGCTAAACCCACAAAGCAGAAGTGCAAATATTAGTCTGAGCTGGAGGACAACGTCTAAGGGAGAGTGTTTTAAATAATTAGGGAGTAATTACAAATAAAGATACACACTCGGAACCTTACTGGAAAAAAACGAGGGGTCTGTATATTTTATCTTCCTAGGCCTACAGTAATTAATAAAAGTTTCCGTATTTCTTCAATCCAGATACAACATGTCAACAAGGGCAGTTAAATGCATCATAGAAACGGAATGCTCCCACAAAAGGTTTCATTAAGTCTAACATGATTTACAGGACTTAAGACACATGGCTGGGAGATTTCTATATCATGGCAACAAGTACTCCAGGGATATCTTGACCCACTTGAAACTGTTTTAGCTCTACTATTACCTGGGTCACACCTGATGTCGGCATAGATCAATTACATTGTAGTCATTTAAAACCTGTTTCCATGCATCCGGTCATCCAGAGATTCACTTTGCATTTTCATCCCCTGGAAGAGCCATTGGAATGGAACTAACTTCTTGAGCAGACTAAGATTAACTCATTTACCTCCATCGGGCCCCTCCAACACAGGCTGCTAGGTAGTATGCCCCGCCCCCAGCCCCAAGATGGCAAACATCCTCTTCCTGCATTTCTAAAGAGGCTAATTTTTCAAGCCTCTTCCTACATTCTCCTCAGCCTCTTCTGTTTGAGAACTGACTACCTCACATTGATTTTGAGACTCAGAGTCAATAACTGGGCAGACTTTTCAAGTTTATTTCTGCCAACGGAGAGAGGGGATTGTTCCGATGCCTGTAATTAGGCTGACTGCTTGTGGTTTGGGAATGGAATTTATTGTCGGAAATTCTGCCTGTTGGGTGGAATAGAAACCTCTGGAAATTCTATACTAGAGGCATTTCCTGTGAAATCTATTGCTCATTATTTAAGATCAGGGCAGACTGGGCATCCTTCAGTGCAAGGCTGGCCTCCCCCTGTCCTGAAGGTGCTGGTCCTCGCAGATATAGGTTATACCACATCCTCTTACCAAAGCTTATGTCACATACCAAGGAAAATCAACTAAATTTGATGCATTTGTTTTAACTGACCAATAAGCCATGCAAGTGTACCTAGCTCACACTGCTCAAAAGTCTCCATGCTTCTTACAGGAAAATCCAGGACCCTTACAAATGGCCTGCTAGATGATCCCTAACCTGCTGTCTACTCCTACCTTTCTCCCTCTCACGTGCTCTGATCCTGCCTCAGTGGACTGCTTCATATTTCTCAGACATACTCTTGCATTTGCTATCATTGTCTGGAAGACTCTCTCCCGCCCCCAGAACCCCATGGCTCGTTCCCTCACCCCCTCCAAGTCTGTTCCCAAATGTCATCTTCTCAATGGGGCCTCTCTTAATCACTCTTCTAAAAACTGAGCCCCTGTGTATTTTCTGTCCCCCTGTCTCCCAGCCCTCTGTGGAACAGGAGGTGAATGAAGACAGGGACTTGGCTTTATTATTATGTCCCCAACGCCTAAGAAACTGACAGGTTCATAGTAGTATACAGTAGACACTGTTGAATAAATGGACAGGTATGAATGTGCAACAGTTCCTCTCTCTTCAAATGAGACAAATAATTACATCTTGAATTTCAGATTCTACTCATTAAAACACCATACTTGATAGCCCATTTTCTTTCTTTTTTGGTTTTCTGAGCCCATTCCATTCTGATAATTGTTCGTCTTTCAGGGAAGAATTCCAAACCAGAGAGGCTGTCTAGACAGGAACATATACTATGTGATCTTTTAACTTCTGTGTTGTGGAAGCTTCCATCTTGTGGAAGCATGAACTCCAGATTTTTTTTTTAAATGGGGGATACTATTTATTTTTTTTTAAAGATTTTATTTGTTTGACAGAGACACAGTGAGAGAGGGAACACAAGCAGGGGGAGTGGAAGAGGGAGAAGCAGGCTTCCCGCCGAGCAGAGAGCCCGATGTGGGGCTCGATCCCAGGACCCCGGGATCATGACCTGAGCCGAAGGCAGACGCTTAACGACTGAGCCACCCAGGCGCCCCTAAATGGGGAATACTATTTAAAAACTATTCAAATGCAGTACTAGAGTGTGCTTTCAAAATCAGAGTTATTTTGGTAAACTTAATCTTCAAGTGTAATCCCACAGGTTTGGCCTGAGCAACATTCCCACATCACAAGGATTCCTGATCTTCATGATAAACACAGATTCTATTCTTCCAAATCCTAGGATTACCTCTTACTTCTGCCAGTCAGAAAGAATGAAAACTAGAGTAAAATCCCGGGTGGAGTAATCTGATCCCACTCTTGTAGGTGAGAATGCAGGCAGATGAGACCCAGGGCTCACAACCCCTGCTTTTATTCACGTCCCTTGATAGGACATGGATCAAGGCAGAGGCAATGCCCCTCAGCAAGGCCCATAGAGGCTCATTCAATGTAGAGTTCAGCCACCACCACCACCACGAATATCCACAGGTGTATACAGGGCACAGGGGGAAGAAGGGCAGGTTAGAAGACCGAAAGGGAGAGGGCTACTTAATGACTACCACCCAAGACATTCAAAAGGCATAATAGAGAGCATTTGTCTAGCAAAAGGCATGTGTGAAATGACATAAAATGGGCCTAGCACACGCTACACTTTAAGCTGTGGTAGTAGCTCAGCACAATTGATGAAGTGTTTCCATTTAAAATTATTAATTGTGATAATGGCTTGAACTCAATAAAAGGGCTATATTGGATAAAAAGGAAAGCTGAACAATATTGTCTTCATTAACATAAAATCTTCCAGGTTCCCCACTACACTTTCCAAGAGGAATGGAGAGATCCCTTAATTTTAACCAAATTTTTATGGTTTTACAGCAGCCGTGGTTATGCATGAATTTCAGAATACATTTACTTGAAAATTCATTATATGAAACATTTATCCCATGAATAAATTAGAGATTCTGAAATACAGTGCAATAAAACTTTTGCTGCTAGAAGAATTTTTATGGGTGAAATAATGTGAAAATTAGTAACATCAAATATGATTCCCCTTAACCCAGACTATTCCCACACACAATTATTTTGACATGGTCTGTCATACATAATAATGTAGATTTTCAAATAATGCTACAGAAAAGACTTGTAACAATTCTTATCAGAATTTAGAAATACACGATGAATCACTGGGTATGGAAAATGTCAGTTTATCCATTTTACAAAAAGATTTTTTTTTCCCAGAGCCAAACTGGATTGAAGACTTTGTTCTCTCTTAGAAAATTTTAGACTATGATATATGCAAGCAAGGGGAAAACTACTATACATGGAGCCAACACCTTCATCCCTTGTTCCCTCAGATGCTCTTGACAATGAAGTCTAAACTTGGTACATCAAGCATTTTCATGATTATGTTTGACTACAGTTGGTACATTTAAACACATGGTAATGCTAGTAACTTCATTAGGTACAATTCATTATTACAGAAAGAGGTTTCTAAATAATTAAATAAAAACAGCAATCAGGATGAAGAATACTAAAATTAGCCATGTCATTATTTTCAAGAGAGATCATAATTATAGGTCAGCCAGCCAATTGACCTAATACCAATGCCTCCTCCCATCTTATGGAACTGTTAGGATTTCACAGATGCAAAATCATGAAAATTGCCTCAGAGGAGTATGGCACAGGCCCAGAAAATAAAACAAATTGTTTAAATTGAATTGAACAGGAGAAAAATGCACGAAACAAACCCACTTATCTACATGGAGATAACACACCATCCCAACATCATTTTCCAAAAATCAAGTTCTAGTTCATTTTCCAAAATGCTCTATGTCTATTCTGGATAATGAAAGTTGTGCAAATGGATTGTGGTGCTGGTTACACATCATTGCAAATGTATTTAATGCCATGGAACTATACAGCAAAAAAAAAAAAAAAAAGAGGGGGTTAAAATGGTGAACCTGGTGTTCTATATATTCCACTATAGTAAAATAATTTAAGTGCTATGTTATTTATAAAGTCATAAGAACTTAAATGTTTCCATTTGTCTACGCAGGAAGATGGAACAGAACCCTAGAAAAACTTATAAATGTTGCTCGCGGATCTATATTGCCTAGATGATGGATGGGCACCGCTATCAACAGAGGCAGAGAGGAAGGGGACAGGGAATCATCCATTTTCAAAGAGATCCATTTTATCACTGCATATGTTTTAAGAGCCTTATTTGTCTTCTGTTCTGTTGTGCCATTTTTTCATCCAAGTCAGTGAAGCAATAAAAATAACTTGATCAAGCTCATCACCAACTGAACACCTAATTTCTAATCGAGAATCTTCCCCTTAGTGACAATGACTGGCCTTGGCAAATTTATGTCACTCAACTGGGACTCTATTTTCAAATCTGTTGTGTGAAGAATTCTTTCAGTTCAAATAATTTGTCACCATTTCAAAGTCTCTGATCATCACCACAATAACAATTTTCAGATTAAGTATTTATAGATCATAAATCTATTCTCCTATCAGGCTTTCAAAATTTATGTTAAGATGATCATTGGCTCGTGGCCATTAAATATTGTAGAAAAACCCTCGAGAGAGGCTTTGTCTTCATAGCAGTTCAAATATTATAATTCCCAATTTACAGGAATGACAAATGAAGCAAGATATTTAATGATGCTTTCTTGGGGTCAGAGGACATGCAAATTATGGAATGAGTTTCAGAAACCAGTGCTCTTGGCCACCAGGATGTTACCCTTTCTAGTATGCCACACCGTGTGTGTGTGTGTGTGTGTGTGTGTGTGCATGTGTGTGTCTCAAACTTAGTTCCAATAGCAAAGTCACTGTAAGAAGCCATTACTATCTAATTTATATTCTAATATTTATTAAGTGATTACAATATGCCACATACTAGTCAAGGGACTTCACATGATTATGTAATTTTATCCTTATACCAACCCTATGAGATAATAGTAATTATAATTTTACAGAGGTGGTACATAGTACATTGTGTTCCCCCCCAGGGGTTCACATTAAAGATGCTAATTCATACACTTAAAAAACACATTTATTAAGTGCCCACCATTTATTGGGTGCCAGCCACTGGTCTTAGTGTTAAGAACACACAAAGACATGTTTTGAAAATCGCCATTGTACTCATTCTAATGTTATCTTTTTTTGTTTATTTTTTATTATGTTCAGTTAGCCAGCATATAGTACATCATTAGTTTTTGATGTCGTGTTCAATGATTCATTAGCTGTGTATAACACTCAGTGCTCTAATGCTATCTTTTTACATTCAAGTTAACAGTAGGTCAAGAAGCAATGAAAAGACTCCAGCACATCTGGCCAACACTCAACTTATTCTAGAATTTGATTAGCCTACAATTTAACTGTAAAAGTTGACCCATGAAATGTTGGTCTGAAGTGGTCCATTTTGTATCATATTACCCTATTTCTAGACTTCTTTTTCTGACCGAAGTAGATGAAAGGCAAAGAGTTAACCTGCTGGAGATTTCTCTATTGCTTTTGTGTTTCCAACTGAGTTGAGTTGGTCAAAGAATATAAGAACAAAGTTATTACATGTAAAACTCACTTTTCACCTAGACTACAATGGTACATGTGAGTAGTTATCTTTAATAGAGTGACATGAGACAGCATTAATCTTCAATTTAACTCCTTTTTTTTCCATGGCATGACTTCCTAGGATGCTGTAAATAGCTCTATGTGGTTGTTAAAACATGCAGTTCAGGCTCTAACCCATGCAAATTTACAGACAAGCTCATCTATAATATACTGAAGATTTTTTTTCAGATCTAATTACCAGAGCATTTTGGAACAACAAGTGAGCAGGCATTTTTTTAAAAAAAGGAAAAGAAATAAAGAAATGGTAGTAATGAAAAGGCAACAAATGCAACAATAAATTAATGGAGCATAAAAGATGCGTGTGTGGGGGGGGGTGCTGCACAGTAATTCTGACAACAAGGCTTATCCTTTCTATTTTATGAATTTATTTTATACTTTCAACCACTAGAAATCCCAGCCCCCTGACACCACCAACACTAAAATTTGAGAGACCATCCTTCCTGCATCTCTTTCTATCTTTGCCATTCTTGGAATAAATGACAGGCATTACAAAGGTCTAATGGTGACATGCACAGGATCAACATTAAAACACCTGCTAACATCAAACACCATACTGGAGCAACTGGGTGGCTCAGTCAGTTAAGTGGCTGGCTCTTGACTTCAGCTCAGGTTGTGATCTCAAGGTTATGAGATCGAGCCTCACGCCAGCCTCCACACTGAGCATGAAGTCTGCTTGGGATTCTCTCTCTCCCTCTCCCTCTGCCCCTCCCTGCTTCTGATAAAAAAATAAAAAAAAAAAAAACACACCTTACCACAGGGCCACAAGTCCAACTGAATGGGTATATTCATTCAATGGGTATAAAGAAACATCAGTTTTGAAACTGGAGATATTTGGGTTCAATGCCTGTATGCTGTGCCCTCGGGCCAGATACTTGAATCCCTCACAGCTGCAGTTTCAACCTGCATAGAATTGTGATGATGACAGCTCCTGCTTCAAGGAATTGTAGAAATGAAATTAAATGCTGCATACCAAAACCAATCATATTTTTTGGGCATAAACAAGATACTCACTAAATGCAACTTCTACTCCTCTCCCCAAATGACCAAAAAGAAATAGAAAAAACATGTAGTATTTTAAATTCTATAACAGGGTACGCTCTTTATAAAGCAATAAGTTTGCCTAATTCTGGGACAGAATTTCCAAACACAGAAGTGCCGAAGAGATCCCATTTTGGATAATTAAAACAGATGAATATGTTAAGGATTACAATGCACAGATTCCAGTCTCTACAATGAGTAGATCAAACTTTAATAAAAGATATCCTTGTACAAATACAGCAAGCAGAGCATTTCAACTCTTCAAAGAGGGGTATTGAGAGGAATGTCAGAGGTCACCTTATTATTATCCCTAGAAATGAGAATTAAATTATCTCTCTGTATATTCATATTGCTTTTTGAGATTTCTTCTGACAGTCTAGGTTCTTCCAACTTGAGCATTGGATCCACTGTTAGGAAAGAAAAACTAAATTAAAAGCTGGAACAGATCAAAACTTTCCAAATTAAATTAATACCATTCACTCCAGCAAATGGCTCCAAGGCCACTAGTGTCGGTGGAGGTGGCCCTGACAGGCTCTGTGAACACTAAGGAAGACAAGACATAATCTCTGCCCTCAAGGAGATGACAGATCACTGAGAGAGGTGGCTTGGTTCTAAAACCAGATGGAAGAAAGAATGTTCTCTCTCTGAAAATAAGAATCTTCTGTTTAAGTGGACATTAGACAACACATTTGTAGACAGTGAGTGTTCAAAATGGCTGATGATTTGTTTTTTCCCACTACATTCAAAAGTAAGCTTCACTCATAGACTATGGAATAACCTTTTAAATGGTCAGCGAGGCAGCCACTGAAACACAGAAAGCCATATTCTTTGCAAAAGAACTCTCCCATTTCATCTTTCTATGCCTTAAAGAAAGAGCATCCTTGGGCTCCAGGCTAGATAGGACATCAACACACCCCATGGTCCTAACCTGAACATTCTTGATCTGGAAAATGAAACACATGGAGACAACTCAACGTACAGGCATTACAGTACTGGGTGTTCTTCTCACCTTGTGCATACCATTAACATGTGGGTTTTCTCAAAGTTTCCAATAGCTGAGCTTACGTGACATGTGGTTTTTACGCTAAAAGTACCACTCGTAGGTTTGACGGTGGGAGATCCTTTACAGAAACCATGAACAGTTCCTTCTAGGTACAATCCCGCTGCTCTATATGCCAAGGTTAAGTGCTTGTTTCCCTGCTGGAGGGACAGTGTCCAAAACAGTATCCTGACCATATGGCTTCCTAGGAAGAACTATAGATAGCATGGCCACAAGAAACCCTCACCTCTGAAACTGCAAATGCACTACAAGGCTCCGAGAAACAAGGTTTCAGACTTAACTAGACAGCACATGTGCTTCTGGCACTGAGGATAGGAAAGTGACATCAGAAGCCAGATAAATAGGGAAGCCGGGGTGGCCCAGTCAGTTAAGCATCTGCCTATGGCTTGAGTCATGATCCCAGGGTCCTGGGATCAAGCCCTGCATCGGGCTCCCTCCTCAGCAGAGAGCCTGCTTCTCCCTCTGCCTCTGCTGATCCCCCTTGTAGTGCTATCTTGCTCCCTCTTTTTGTCAAATAAATAAATAAAATCTCTTTTAAAAAGGAAAGAAGCTAGATAAATAAACCAAATAAACCAGTTAAGGGGCTAAAGAAACCTAGCTGCTTGATAAAGGATTAAAATGTCCACGGACAACTTGAGTTCATACCCATTACACAGAATGCAAGGAGAGCCCTCCCAAATGTACAAAACTATAGGACTGTAGGGCCAGAAGAGTCTTTAAGTTGTGGTCAGCTAGCTCAAATCCTCAACCAATACTTGACTCTCCTGTGCAGCGTCTCCTTATGTACCTTCTGCAACAGGGACCTCACACCTCCTCTGCCCCAAGATGATGCATACATCACTCAACATTCAGCCAGAACTGGCCTGCCTGACCGACCGGGATTCTATCTCTTAGAGCCACATAGAACAAGCTTAATTTGGCTTTCCTTCCGTTTGACAGATTGTGAGATGTATATCCCGTTCCCCTAAGTTCACTGCCTCTGCTTCCTATGAGAAGCAGAGAATTCATAGCTTCCTATGAGAAGCTATGGGAGCTTGGAGCCCTCCCTTCCCCCTTCTCATCCATTCCAGTTTATGGTCCTTTCAGCTATGGCACTCAGCCATCAGTGAAACTCACATGTCATAGTCTTGAAAGTTCCGAGTCAACTACAATGATCACTGACCTTTTGTGAAACACCAACTTCCTCCTGACCAACTAAGTGTCTATTTGTTGTTTTGATCACAATAAAAAATGACAGCCCATGCTAAGCAGTAGAAAGCATAGGCCTCCTGCCATGAAGTCATGCCTGTGGATCCCATTTGATTTGGGTAGATTTAATTAACATTTGTAAAGTACCCACTCCGTTTGAATTTGAGGATGTTGAATACTCCGTTTGAAATTGAGGATACCATGATGGATACAACAAAAAGCCTACTCAGGAAACATACATCCTAGAAGGAAAGGCAGAGGTGGTCTAATAAAAAAAATTAAAGTGTGAGATATATTATGACTAAAATATTCAAAAAGGTCCAAAGAGGAAAGCATCACCAATTCTCCTTCGGAGATATGGGAGCACTAAAAATGCCCCAGAAGGAGGAACTTTTGTGGATGACTTTAAAGGACGAATAGGATTTTGAGAGGAAGGGAGATTATTCCAACCCAAACCATTCTGTGCCAAAGCACAGAGGTGGGAAACCATCCTTCATTATAGGTGGGAGCACAAGGCTCAGGGGGCATATGGAACTCTGAAGAAGTATGGGAGATGGGCTTGGGGCTGAGGGTTAGGATGAGTTTGGATTTCACTCTTCAGGAAACATCATACCACCTAGCTTTTTGAGCACAGAAATAAATGCTGAGAAAGGTTTTTGTTTATTGAACAATCAGGCAATGAAAGAATATGGAAAATGAGTTAGATGGAAGAGAAAGCAGAAATTGGTAGCAGGACCAGTAGTTGGAGAAGCTCTTGCAATAATCCCAACAGGAGATGAAAAGAAGGTGGTGACAGGCAAAGCCATGGTCGTAAATGGACGGGGCAGCAAATGATGGGATGTGAGGGGCATGGTTTGAGCCTGGGCGCCTGTGTGGATGGTGGTCTTTTAGCAGACAAAAATGAAAAATACTATGTTGTAAAAGAATATAGAGCTCTATCTTTGAGTTATATATGTTTCTATTAATAATCATAACTTATTAATTTAAGTGTAACACTTAAGAATAAAATAGTTGGTTTTTTAGTATGTGCAAAGCATCTAGGTAAAAATGTCCTGTGCAGTTGGAAATGTGATTGTGGACAGGAGGTTTACATTCAGGAGGTTTACATCAGCATGAGTGGCAGGGCAAGAGTACAAACAAGGCTGAGAATCTTAGGGTAAAGCCTCTGAAATTCTTTTACCTTAGAATCAACCACTGACACACTGCTTGTCCCATTGGATCAGTCATTACAAAGCAAGGGCTTTACCCTCAAAGCCTATGAAACAAAAACTAAATTTCAAAATCCATGAGCCACCTACAATAAACCTACTGTTTTACTTTTCCAAGTTGAGAGTGCTTTGGGGGCCACATCCAAGTCATGAGACCCATTCTCTCTGGGAGACGTGTCCAGCCACAAAATGGGAACCAGATATGATTTTAAAGGAAGCATTTGACATGACGCATGGTTTCTGTTCATGAATGGGAGGAGTAGTTCATATTTAGTGATAAATGAAGGCCAGAAAAAAAATATCATAATCTGAAATATCTTGGTAGAGGCTGGGTAGTCCTTTGTCTTCATGGCCCTGGGAGAGGAAAAGAACTTTGGTATGCAATTTGCTCCTGAACTAGAAGACTGTGGTAGATCCTAAAGTAGAAAAATGGCACATTGTTAAAGCAAGAAACCCAGGCAGTAGGATAGAGAGGACTAAACACTTTTACACCACACCGTGATTAAATACTTTTATATGTACTTTTGTTTGTTCTGGCCCCTCAAAGTCTTTGTCTCTCCCTGACTGGTTTTACTAGAAGATAAAACAACAGAATCAAATACTGTACATAAATATTGGCAGCTTTCAGCCTCGCTTTTCATCCTGAGCCTAACAGGCAAAGAGCTTCAGTGAGTTTGCTGGCTTTTCCAAGTGAGTCTAGAGGGGCTTTTTACCCTAGATTGAATCTTGGGCAAACAGTTCACTATTGCTCTACAAACAAGCTAAAATTATGACCTTATGCTATTGTTTCTCAGCAATCCAGAGCTTTGATAGAGACTGCTCTTTCCAATATAATGGGATATGAAGCCACTTTTGCTTTAAACATCCCAGGAAGATTCACTGTTAATCTTGTGGTTTTGGGCTGCAATGTTAGGTAATTCTACTCTTCAAGGTTTCACTAAGCATCAAAGTGAGTTACAAGAACCCTCTGGAGGGGAATGACATATAAGCATTTGGGGCTTTCATATGACACTCCTGACAGTGCTAAATATTCCTTTACCAGGTCAAGTGTCCCTCCTGATGCACCCAAGGGACAGAGAAAGTATTAAGATTGGGTGGAGGGGCACTGAGAACAAAGGATGTATTGATAAGGCACCATTTAACAGAAAAAAAATCAAATACAGAAAAAATTTGCTTAGAGGTGTTTGTTTTTCCTTCATCACCGTTAACCTGTAACATCATTTTATTTATTTATTTATTTATTTGAGAGAAAGAAAGAGATACTGAGAGCACACAAACGAGGGGGCGAAGGGAGGAGGGAGAGAGAGAGAGAAAGAATCTTAAGCAAGCTCCATGCTCTCAGTCCTGAGTCCCACACTGAGCTTGATCTCACAATGCTGAGATCACAACCTGAGCCAAAATCAAGAGTCAGGCACTTAACAGATTGTGCTGCCCAGGCGACCTTCCCATTTCTGTTTATACTACTCTGTGCCTAGTTGTCAATAATGCACACTGTTCTAATGGAGCTGCTTTTACCCCATAGTTCTGAGAAGGACCAAGTAAACTTTGCTGTTTCTAAGGCACATAGCTCAATAGCTTTAAGTACAAGAAAATTTAGTTGGAAGGTCTGGATTTTTAAAAATGAACTATAGTTATGATAAAGTCCATTAACCAATTCTGAATTAAAGTGAAATTGGGATAAAATTATAGTAGAACATGTATAAGAGAACATGTGACATCCACATGGATACCAAATGAATCCATTATATTAAGTACTTTTCCAGTAATAGCAAATGAATTCATAACGATGGCATACTTAAGATTAAATGAAACCTAAATATATAAATGTCAAAATATCTGTACATGGTTCACTCTCACAATTTACCTTTTCATTGCACACCAAATTCAAAGTCAAAATGTTTCCATGTTGAGCATTGTCGTCAGACACTTTTCACTTGTGAATTGGGTTTGATGATTATAAATGGAGTTTTATGTAAATCAGAAAGACAGATGACAAATTTCATGGGTTGGTTATGGCAAAGATGGCAAATTTCACAGTAAGTCCAAGACTAATGAACAGACACACAACTGCAAATGAAATCAATTTAACTGCTAAGTAGATTACTCTTCAGGGTTAAAAACGAGAGCAGGGATATGCCACAAGATAGGTCCATAAGATGCACTGAAAACTACATTCTAAAGCAATGAGTCTAGAAAAATCCGTCTTCAGGAAAACAGTGTTCTTCTGCATGAGTATTCAAATAATTTCAAAACTTTCTCATTTTTGAAAACCCAAAATCATCGATAATCATTGCAAATGATCAATGTGTTGTATTTTAAATGCACGGCCCCTCTGGATTCATTTTCATCATTTGGACTTTATATGAATTCCCTCCAAGTTTTGTCATTTATCATGGCAATAAATAACAGAACCACAAACACAATTTTCTTATCCATGAAGGAGTGGAAATCAGAAGAGATGGAAGGCCCTGTACAGGTATTGAGAGACAGGTCAGACGTTTCTCGCACAAACGCTCATGCTCATCAAAATGCTTACAAGCACATCACTTAGAACATGATTTTGTCTGCCCATTCAAACATCACTTTGTACTCAATCTGGGAGGTCTATTTCAATATTATGGACATGATATAATTGCTCCTGCCAGCATTACATATTTTTGCACAGCTGAGTGGAATCCACCAAGGCAATTTACCATAATGGTGTGGGCACATGCTCACATGGGCACAACACACACAGAGATGCATATGCATGCACACACACATACACACACTCACACACACACTCATTATTGTACCTATGAAAGAAAGGTTTTCACAGAATACAAAAGACAAAGGCCCTATGTGACAAACTAAAATTTTATTAGGAGGATTCTAGTTAATTTTGAGCCTTACAATCTTTAAGAGCTAGAAAGATCTCCAGCCCCAGAAAGTATTCTGACAGGACATTTGCTTTCCAATTCAATCCTCAGGAGTACAGCAACAGACTAGGGCTAAATACAGATAATGTAATTTGGCCTGTTGTTTGCACAGCAGTAAATTCGAATCTTGAAATATAACGTCTACAGATGTTCTTTCTAAACAACGACGATGACGATGACAATTTTTAATGCTTTTCTGTAGCTATATTCCAAAACATCCCTTATGAGCCACTTCTTCCTGAAAGCATCAGCAACAGGCCAAGGTCAGAATAGCTTCCTGGGAAGAACGCATTAGGGGAGGGAAGCATGTGGAGGCTGAGCAGGCTGAAGTGGCAAGACCGTGGCTTTTTTCGGCACAAGGTGGGCACTGAAAATGGTACCACCTCAGGCCAACATCACACGTCTCTTTGGTTCAATATGGGGCTCAAGTACTCCTGTGGGTAACTCCATCACGTTGGGTGTCTGGTACATTTAATTAAGCTAAGTAGAAGGAGATCCTACCCTGGGAGTCAGCCTGCTCGCCTGGCCCTATGGCACACAAGGCTGGTTTGAAGAGAGCATCAGCAAGTAGAGATTTGGCAATTTTTCAGGTCATCTGTTCAATAAAAGTGGCCAAGGTAGGTTATTTTTTGTCTGAATTATCAAGTTTGGCTGTCTCTGTTGATGAAATGACCCAGGTAATTGCCAAATCTCCATTTCACCAGTCTCCACAACCCAAATATGTCAGCAATCCTTGCAGGATCACATTACTTACCCTGACAGCTTCCCCATTTGTTAAATAAGATGAACAGTACCTGACATCACATCTCGTTTAGAAAGCAATATGTAACCTTCTGGTGAAATGCATAAATTACTGTGTATTTAAGCTTTAACAGAAAATACACAATGACAAACACCAATACAAATGCAATTTGCTAGGAAAATCTTGAGATTATATTGGGTATGTTGAGTCTTTATTTTGTCCTTCCTCAGAATTACTGTCTGATTTTTAAGCCCTTTTAGTGAATCTGCTCCTTTCCAAGGGAAACATATGGCAAGGGAAAATTCAAAGGCAGAGACCCACCAGTTTTCTCTCTGTAGTGTCTATTCTGGCAACTTGTCTGAGGACATGACACATTGTGGCTTTCACTGCGCTGCATTTCTAGAAACTGATTCCCCCCGCCCCGCCCCGAAAGACCCAAACACAGACCCAGTATGAAAGTTCATCATTATTCACCAAGAGATGTGATGTCCCTGATCACTTGGACTTCCTTCTGACTTTGTTATGACAGCATTTGGCCGCTAGATAGGTTCATCCCCAGCCCTTCCAAGTATCAGCACCACCCAGATGGCATTATGGATGCCTTTTTCAAATCCCACCTCTACATTTTCCTCGACTGCTCTACACACTATTAGTCATTATTGTGGCAGCTTCCTCTAAGCCAAAGGATATAAATATGTCTGGAATCTGACTGGCAGGGGTGTCATAAAACAGTGCAGACTGAATGTGTGTGTGTGTGTATGCTTGCGTGCATGCACATGCGTGCACACACCTAAACACCTGCACACACATGCATACTCATATATGCATGTGTACACACACACACACTGCTATATACATAAACACGCTAGCTAGCTTTGTAACCCTCTCAGGGGGAAAGACAAATATATTTTTCTCATGATAAAAAGCTAGGACTGATTCCCATTGATCAAGCCCAGTCTCACTCACATCCATCTCCATCTGTGGGATAGCCAGTAACTAACTACACAGGGAACCAGTCGGCCAACTCCAAAATGTCTGTTCACATCATGGTATGGCTACTCCGTCAGCATCAGAAGCATGACATTGATTTGAATAGTGGTATATCCAAAGGCGAGACCCTTATAATAATACACATTTGAAAACAACCTGGGCATGAGGTTTTTTTGCTCTCATCAATTGCCTTCAATCGATCTCTCCGATTGCCAAACAGACAGCAAGACTCCACGAGACACACATCTGTTTACCTTGGTAGTAACACAGTTCAGTCCTAGACCAAGTATAGAATCTAAGCTGACAAACTACATGGAAGAAATACTAGAACTCGGAGGACATTCACTGCTTCAGCAGCACATTTCATTTTATTTATACCCTAAGAGGGAGAACACATCTGTAAACATTTTCAAAGTTGAAAGCACAATGCAGAGGGACTGCCTTCGTTATTATCTATGCAGAGCACGCAGTTTAACATTTGTTTATGCAAACCATTTAATTGGAAACTCTGTCCATTTTCTGCTTCTGCTAAGTATTCTGTGTATAAATACTTTTTCATAGTAGATAAATAGGGTTTTTATTTAGGTCTTATCACCTTCATATTACATATTCATTGATTTCTAAACTGCCTTAAACAGCTCTGTAGCTGGGAAACATTATGAATTCAGCTTTGGCACCTTGGTATTAAATTTGCATAGCAGGTCACGCGTCGCTTGACATACATGCAAAATTGCACTGCGGCTATTTTATTACAAGCCACAAAAGATATTCAGAAACTGCATACAGCATCAAAAATAAATTAAAATGGATCAAAGACCCAATAGGAAGTCACATTTTTTTTATTGTTTTGTGATGCCTAAAGCCATTTAGATGTTCTAGTCAATAAACAAAAGTTAGACTAACAATTTTTAGTCTTCCTGGTTTTATATTCTAATTACCAAAGGTTAACACAATTTTTCTTTATCACATCAGGACTAACTTTGGTTGTACTTAAGAGTTAAATATTAAATCCCCTGTACTAGGAGGCCTGCAATTACATGTATTCTCTAGACACACATGTGTATGTTTGCCACGGTAATAAAATTAGGTTTTGCTGTGATATGTTCAGCATTTGCACTTCTGAGGATATTTGGCTTTTGTTAAAAGTGGGTGGGCATCCCATTACCAATGAACTGTACTGGTATTTTTATGTTCAAATACCTTAGCAAAACATTTTTTTTTCCCTAGGCTAAACCTATAACACATACTAGAAGCCAGCTATAGTCCCATTATTTCTAGATGCTCCATAATAGTTTCCAGTAGACAAGACACCCAGAGCTGCACATATCCAACACCCCTACTAGATAGGTCCTTGCAGACCCAATGACCTCAGATACTCAGGTATGGAGACTGTTCATCAAACTGGCAAAGTTCAGAATTGTAAATTTACCTAAATTGTCTCCTTTTAAAAGAGAACCAGAGATAAGATATATGTCTCCTGTTGGCCAGGAAGAGGGGGGATCCAGAAAAAAGAGGAGAGGGGAGGGCTCTGCAAGCAAGAGAAAATGGTATGAACAATGGCACGGAGAGAAATGTGCATGAGGAGTTTGGGGGTCAGTGATTGGCCCACTCTGCCCATGGAAGAAGATGTAGTGGCAAAACCTAAACACTAGAAACCTAATTCCCAACTTTCTTTATTCATCTGAGACAGTAACTCAGCCTAGAAATACACTCTAGAGTTAAAGAAGCTTTGTCAACTGGACTTGAGTACAACCTGTAGTTGGGTCATTGAATCAAAGGGTTTGTTCCAGGGGGTATCACAACATCTGATACATTAAAAACTATAAAATTTCACCCCAAAAATTGTTAACTCATTCATAAATCTTTTAATCCAATGTCAAAGCCTCTGAGTACAGATCACAGACTGGATTTCTACAGCATACTTCTCACATGAACCACACCTCTAGGGCGTCCTCCAGGATTGCCCATTTGAGATTCTTGCAAGTGGACTAGGAACTTAAGACATTTAAGAAGCAATCTGAGTGCAGGATATTTTAGGTTTTTATAGCTGTTTCCTCCACCTTTAATTGTTGTCTCATCAATACTTCTTTTTTTAAAAGATTGTATTTATTTATTTGACAGAGAGAGATCACAAGTAGGCAGAGAGATAGGCAGAGAGAGAGGGGGAAGCAGGCCCCCCACTGAGCAGAGAGCTCAATGCGGGGCTTGATCCCAGAACCCTGAGATCATGACTGAGCCGAAGGCAGAGGCTCAACCCACTGAGCCACCCAGGTGCCCCTCTTCAATACTTCTTTAATCAACTGAAATGTATGGATGAAACAGGTTGAGACCTTGTGGGTATGTTGGGATCAGGTAAATGTATTTTGCATGTGGGATGGACATGAATCTTTGGAGCCCAGAGATCGGACTATGGTAGAGGAAAGAATGCCTCTCCCAAAGATGACCATAGCCCAATCCCCAGGGCCTTTGAATATGTTAGCTTCTATGGTCAAAATTATTTTATAGCTATGATTAAGTTAAGGGTCTTGAGATAGTGAGATTACCTTGGACTATCCCAGGCCAACAAAATTACAAGAGTCCTCAAAGGTGGAAGAGGGAAGCTGCAGAGTCAGGGTGATGTGACAGTGAAAGCAGGGACAGAACAGGCTATGTGAGGATGGGAGTGGAAGTCACAGAGAGAAGGATTTGAAGGTGGTGCACTGCTGGCTTTGAAGATGGAGGAAGTGGTTATAAACTAAGGAATGCAGGTAGCCTCTAGAAACTAAAGAAGCCAAGAACCAAATTTTCCCCTAAAATCTCCATAAGGAACACAGGCACTTGACTTTTGCCTATGATTCCCATTTCAGATTTCTAATTTCTAGAAGCAAAAGAGAATAAATTTGTTTTCAGCCACTAAATCAGTGGTGATTTGTTACGGGAATAGTAGGAAACTAACAGAACTAATTTTGTTCAAACATTCAACTTCATGTCATAGGAGAAACAACTTCCTTTACTTCACACTTGTTTTTCTTTGGCTTACACAATACTGAGTTAAATTAGATAATTATAATACTAAATACAAATGTCAATAACAGGATTGGGGACAAATGTTACCCCCACTAGTCATACACTTGAAAGGGTGGGAGCTGAAGCAGCAGGTGTGTCTGAAAGTTGCCTTTGGCCATCAGTACATAGGTCGTAGGTAGCCAGGAGACTGCCCACAGGGCTTAGAGGGCACTGACAAATCTTCCAGGTTCACAGCTGGGGGGAGGTAAATTAAGGAAGCCGCTATGGTATTTGGTGTTAGAGCAAAGGTTCTCTCCGTTCCCACAACTTGTACTGTTCTTAAAAACACAACATTGCCACACGACCAATATCCTTTGAATAGTAAAATGAATTTTTAAAACTATATTTTGTTTTCATTTCCATTCAGATCATTGGAAATGCCTGGTGGCATCCCAGGAAAAATAAGAAAAATGAGAAATTCGGATGGATTCTCTAGCCTGGTTGCATATTACTTCCAGAATGCTGTACCTTTTGGATGTTCATGGATCTGTGCATATGAAAATATACAGGGATGCAGGCTAAAAGCTCATTTGAAAATATTACAAGTCCCAGTGCCTAGGTCCCTGGGAAAAACAGGGGTCAGCATCATTCCATATTCCAAAATAATGTGGATATTTTCCAGAGTTCGTTCTTATGAAAGGTCATTCAAGATTTGATTCCTAACCTGAACTACTTTTCTCTGGAGCACACTTTTTAAGAAGGAACACATGAGTTCAAACCATTATTACAGACTGTCCTGTGAAATTCCCACAATCTTAGCAGTTTAAAAAATGCTTAATTTATGTTTATGTATTCTTATTCAAAATGTTAGTTAACAGCCTGTAGGGACCCAGTAATAGGACCTTTTTTTTCTTTTTTATGTTTATTAGCTACATTAATGACTGTTTCTGCAATTCCACTGCAAAGACTTTCGTTAATGAATGCCAATTAATTCTGAAATGATTTTAAACAAAGGGTGATGAGAATAACCAATCAACCATGACAGTGTAAAGAGCAAGCAAGCTGCTGTGGCCTAAATTTCCCGTGTTGATTATTTGCAGTCAGATGGTATTGTTATTCATCAGGCTGTCTTCAGATTCTCTATACATGCGTTACACTACAGTGTCATTATCGCAGACATAGTTGGGGCACTGTCTCCAATGGCTCTGATTCCATCGTGACCAGACGTCAGCACCATCCAAATGCATAGCCTCGCTACCTGTCACCAGATGGGGTCTTATCCAATGAATACCGCTTTCTACTTTGTAGGTGCTCAGTTGATATTTGGGAAGTGAAATGAGGCTAGAAATAAAACTTAGCCCACACAAATGGTAACTGACTGGGCAGGATGTATGGTGGTTAAGATATTACCTGCTTTCTGCTATCCCGTGCATAGTTCGAAACAGACATTCTATTTTCAAATTTAAAAACTGAACACAGAATCTCAAAAACCCTTACTGGAAATGGTTAACCAAATAATTCTCCTAAACTCATTCATTATAATTAAATGGCAATTGCAGCATGAATTTGAATTTTCTGTGACTGTATCTCTCCTGAGTTAGAGCACCAAAAGATTAAAATAAACCCCAGGTAATTTAAGCCCAATGAAGCCAGTGTTTTAAGTTCTGAAAATACTCAAGCGTGTTGCTCAAGGGCAGCTTGGGAACTTGATGAGCTTCACTGCCTCCTCTTCTACCCCCTTCCTGGCAAGGTGGATGGACACTAGATTGTATGCAACTGTCCCTTTAAGTTTAACAAGAGTCATGCCCTAGAGCACATGCCTGTGAATTAAGGGTCTTATCCAGGGAACAGAGTTTCCTCAATAATGCACCAGCAGTAGGCTGGTCCTAGCCAATTACACAGCTTTCTGTCCTTAGGTATTTCATTCTTAAATGGGACTCTGATTTTTACTTTCATTTTGAAGGGGTGACTGTTTCCTTTGCTGTGCAGAAGCTTTTAATCTTGATGAAGTCCCAAAAGTTCATTTTTGCTTTTGTTTGAAGGGGTGGCATGAGTTAAGGGACTTGAATTCAATGTAAGTCTATACTAAATGACAGCTTACTGGCAGGTTGAGACCAGGAACTCTCATAGGATTGAAACAATGGCTTCCTCTCCTTTGGCAGGCACAACCAATGGGCTCAGGCACTCACAGGCATACAAAAGAAAGAATTATGTCAGTATATAGCAAATGATAGCCTTTCTGCAACAGGCTTGGTCCAAGGGGCCAGAAGCAAGTATCAGGTTACATCAGCGGGAGAGAGTTTAAGGAAAAGATACATACATCAGGGCACTCCAGAGACGAACTGTGGAAGAACTAAAAATAGGCAGGAAAAGTCTAAGCTAAGCATCTATTAAGTGCACCATCATCAATGGAAAGCCCACTTTCTATCAGATGCAAAGAATATGCAGATTTGTGTAAATGCATGCATCCATGTAGTATCCCCAGTGTCCCAGGCCCCTGTCCCTATTCCAGAGAGAAGCACCCATTCCTCCAGCAGTTCGGAGAGTTGGCTGCTGGCTACCCTCAATTGAGTTCCTTCCCAGATATTGCCCTTAGCTGAAGAGAGCTCTTCACCCAAAGTCGCACCCCCTCCCCAGGGACAGCACTTATCCAGTAACTGGATGATGCAGGGGTTTAAAGGCCTGGCACCTAGTCTCAATTCAGGACAACTCTGAAAGGTTATTTCAGTTTCTTTACTCCGTTGTAGGTGTTGACCTTAAAATCATTCCCCAAAAAGCTCCCCATGTACAGATCTTCTTCTCAGAGTTGGCTTCCTGGAGAAACTAACCTGTGAGAGCCTCACTAGATGTTGATAACATCCATTATCTCTGCATACATAACACAAGAAAGTAAATGGAATGTGCAACTGTATCTTAAATTTTGTATGTATATACGTCTAGTGTTAAAACAGATGTGACTTCATCTTGCCAGACATTAGTAACCCACAATTCTTTTTTTTAATTTTTTTAAAGATGTTATTTATTTATTTTACAGACAGAGATCCGAAGTAGGCAGAGAGGCAGGCAGAGAGAGAGGAGGAAGCAGGCTCCCTGCTGAGCAGAGAGCCCGATGCGGGGCTCGATCCCAGGACCCTGAGATCATGACCTGAGCTGAAGGCAGAGTTCTTAACCCACTGAGCCACCCAGGCACCCCTAGTAACCCACAATTCTTAAAAATTAGACAAAACTCACCAAAACCAGAAGTGACCATTTAACCTTAATTTACCTTAACAGCAACCTCTTCCATGGTGAACAAAAACACCCCTATTAAAACAGCACACTGAAAATAAAGTCAAGTTTTCCAGAATGTTATGTGCAGCCCATGGACCCTTGTGATACAAACTGATTAATACTGACCAATATACTGTGTTCTAAAAGACTACCTTATTATAGGTAATCTCAGGGGTTTTGTTTTACTTGGATTTGTGAAAAAAAATCATTTGTCCCTAAGAGAAAGCAAAAATACTAAGATGAATCATTCTTTGAACTTTCTAATGCTGAGTTTCAGGCCAAGATACCCATGGCCATGGTAGGATGATGTTACTTGAACATTCCATTGTACTTTATGAACCTTATACCTTCAGATAACCATGTGGGGACAGTTCTATCTTTTATTTTATTCAGGAAACGCTTATAAACCCAAATTGTTGCTTCTGGTCTAAATTTAGTTCTTTTTTTTTTAATTTTTATTTTTTTATAAACAAATTTTTATCCCCAGGGGTACAGGTCTGTGAATCGCCAGGTTTACACACTTCACAGCACTAACCATAGCACATACCCTCCCCAATGTCCATTACCCCACCCACCTTTCCCGGCCCCCTCCCCCCAGCAACCCTCAGTTTGTTTTGTGAGATTAAGAGTCACTTATGGTTTGTCTCCCTCCCAATCCCATCTTGTTTCTTTTCTTCCGTGCACCCGAATGTTTATAGCAGCAATGTCTACAATAGCCAAACTATGGAAAGAGCCTAGATGTCCATCAACAGATGAATGGATAAATTTAGTTCTTTTGAGGAATGTTTCTATCACACCTACAAATCAGGCAAGGAAAAACATTTAGAAAACTAAAAACTCAGATAGTTTCAGACTATGACACCAAGACTAGTTGTTTTTAGGAAAGACAAATGTTTCTGACTTCATTTTGTTGATAACTGCCGCTGCCTACAGCTAGGCTACAGGCCATCTCCAGGTGATGAGTAGCTAAGGCTGTGTCGAGACAGAGTTGGAGGCCTCATTCAGACTCACTAGGAGTAAGTGCAGCTATAAGTAATGCTGACCATTATGCATACCAACTCCACCTTACAGAGTACAAGCCTGACCTCCTAAGGATGGCATAGAACCTTCAATCTCAGCACTCTGGTCAGCACATGAGATGGTCCAGCAACAGCAAATTATGATGGGTCCACTCACGACCTGTTCTTCCAGATTCCCTAGACTTTATGGATACAATACCCTAATTTTTCTCCTCATTTGGCTCTGGCCAATTCATAGTCATAGTTCATGATTTAGGTCTTCACTCATATCCACTGGGAAATTTTGCAGGCTCCTTTAGGCTGAATTAGGGCTTCTGAGTTAGTGGCCCCCTACTCATGTCTATCATTTCATATGCTTGTAATCCTGTATCTCCCCTGTACACTATGAATTTCTTGAGGGGAGAGATGACAATTACTGCAATGTAAGATACATGGACATGAAATAAACATTTGATGAGTAAATGAATGAAAGTAGAAAAATGTATGTACATTTCCAAAAGTCTCTATTTCATACATCCCATCCACCAGGGTGCTAGGCCCAAAAGAAATTTCCAGTGCTAGCCAACTGATCAAGAAAGAAGGTTCTATTAAATAATACCCCAGGAGACTAGAAGCACAAAAAGAACCATAATTCTATCCTTTGTTACTTATTTTTTACCCTCGGGGGACATTATCTAAGACTGTCTCTTTTAACATAATATGTTTCTAGCTCTCAGAAGCCTCTGTATGAAGGTTTGGTGTGTTTCAAATTATACTGATCCATTTGGAACAGTCTGATTTAACAAAGTATTTTAGATCTGGTCTTGGTTTGTGAATTAAAGATCGTTTGGAAATGAGGAATGTATACTTTTGCTGTGTTTATATGGTCAACCATAAGACAGCCTCAAAACTATTCTGAACCTAACTTTCCAGAATATTAGGCAAGGCTTCATGAGGGCATACCACATACAACATACTGCTCTAAGTACTCTACGGGAGCCAACTCATTGAATTCCTACACCTTTTTGGAGTTGGACCTATCATCATTCCTAGGTTTTAGATCAGGTAACCGAGACCTAGAGTCATGGTAATGGGCTGAATTGTGTCTGCCCAAAATTCTTATGTTAATGCTCTAAACCCCAGTATCTCAAATGGACCGTATTTGGAAATAAGGCCTTTAAAGAAGTAATTAAGGTAGGGGCGCCTGGGTGGCTCCGTGGGTTAAAACCTCTGCCTTCAGCTCAGGACATGATCTCAAGGTCCTGGGATCGAGTCCCGCATCGGGCTCTCTGCTAGGCAGGGAGCCTGATTCCTCCTCTCTCTCTCTCTCTGCCTGCCTCTCTGCCTGCTTGTGATCTCTCCCTGTCAAATAAATAAAATATTTAAAAAAAGAAGTAATTAAGGTAAAATGAGGTCACTGTGGTGGGCCCTAATCCAATATGACCAGTGTCCTTATAAGAAGAGGGGATTAGGACACAGACACGTAGAGAGGGATGGCCAGGTGAGGACACCAGGAAAACACTGCCATCTGCAAGCCACGGGGCTCTCAGAAGAAAGCAACCCTGCCAACACCTTGATCTTAAACTTCCAGCCTCCAGAACTGTAAGGAAATAAACTCTTGTGGGTTAAGCCATCTAGCCTGGGAAATTTTTTATGGCAGCCATAGCACACTAATACAAACAGAACACATTGTTGAAGGTCAGAGAGCTCATATGAGATCCTGACTCAGGCAGTTTGGTTCTGGAATACAAGCTCTAAACCACTAAGCTCTACTGCCCTCCACTGACTGAGCTGGTTGGTCTTGGTCTCTTGAAATGGTGAGCTCTAATCACCTCGGCATATTGAGGAAAGAAGGCTGGACTGAGCGTCAGGAGACCTACATCCTGATCCCTACACAATTCAGCCCATTACCATGACTCTAGGTCTCGGTTACCTGATCTAAAACCTAGGAATGATGATAGGTCCAACTCCAAAAAGGTGTAGGAATTCAATGAGTTGGCTCCCGTAGAGTACTTAGAGCAGTATGTTGTATGTGGTATGCCCTCATGTTGCTGGCATGACACACTGACCCAAGCAACATGTTCCCTCCCATCATTGGGCCTCATTTTCCCCCAGTGTCTAAACAAGCAGTTTGGACTAGATGAACCCTATGCATCCTTCCTTCATGCCCTGTAGTTCAACAAGTCTTTGATCCACATGGCCAAAGAGCTGGTGGTAACAGCTGATCCAGTGGAAAACTAAAAGCTTTCTACCACATGACGGAGTGATCTTTGACTTGCCATTGAATGATTATAGAGTTGACCCTTCAACAATATAAGTTCGAACTACACAGGTCCACATATACACATATTTTTATTTTAGAAACATGGGACAGCACTGTAAATATATTTCCTCTTGTAATTTTCTTAATAACATGTTATTTTCTCTAGCTTACTTTATTGTTAAGAATACAGTATATGAGGTGCCTCGGTGGCTCAGTCAGTTAAGCCTCTACCTTCGGATCAGGTTATGATCCTAACACGAGGATCGAGTCCCACATCGGGTTCCCTGCTTGGCAGGGAATCTGCTTCTCCCTCTGCCCCTCAACCCGCTCATGCTTGCTCTCTCTCACTCTATCCCTCAAATAAATAAATAAAATTTTAAAAAAGAATACAGTACATGATACACATAACATACAAAGTATGTGTATACTGTTTATGTCATCAGTAAGGCTTCTGGTCAACTAAGTAGACTATTGATAGTTAAGTTTTGGGGGAGTCAAAAGTTAGACATGGATTTTTGACTGCACAGGGGTTGGCCCCCTAGCCCCAGCATTATTCAAGGGTCAGCTGTATATGCTGACCTTTTGAGGCATTCTCTTCCTCAAATATGCTATGGTTAAATTTATCAAGTTCTCTCTTGCTGATGATCCCACACTGCAAACTGCAGTCTGTGCAGGCAAGCAGCACTTTTCCTTTGGAAGATCTATGATCCCAGATACTTCTTCTCCTCTGAACAGAGCAGTCTGGGTCTGATGACATCAGGGGTCCATTGATTCAAACAGGCCTCCCATTAGATGAACTGTGAGGCCTGAATGAGAAAGCCCGAGTCTTTCAATAACATTTTAATTTTATATTTCAACTGCACATGAGTCTGGAATTTTGTATACACAAAGAATACTTTAGAGACTGCAAACAATGTTTGTCAATCAAACATACCAGGGAGAGAATAGGCTATTGATAATTCATCTGTTTCTGAACGAACCAATAGCTAATAGATTCCATTCATCTTAGAAGGGGACAAAATGCACCAAGATTAACCTTGGTAACTGCTCTCCGAGTACCCAAGTTCACTCTGTGGCAGCAAATCAACTCAGAGGAGCTAAGGATAAAGTTTTTCAAATAGGCTTGCTGAAAGCAAATGATTAGATCTGATCACATCAGCATGGCCTTATGTTGGGGGAAAGCCCTTGGGATCCAGCGGTAGAGCCAACATTATCAAAGGGCATCCATTTACCTCTGTCCTACAGAACAGACTGTTGGCAGTGCCACTCAAGCACTCAGGTCAACCGAAGCCACGGACTATAAGAAGATACGCACTATGCCCAGCAGCAGTCTTGGGGGCACAGATGCTTAAAACCCGGGGACTCCCCAACACTCCAGGAGCCCACTGTGAAAATCGTACTCCTGACACATGTTTCCACATATAGTAGATAGGTCTTCAGCAGGGATGTGTCCCTGGACTGCTGGGATCACAAAAGCAAGTGTTACAGGCTGAGCTATCCCCTCCAAACCCATATACTGAAGCCTTAAGGTCTAGTCCCTCAGAGTAGAACTGTGTTTGGAGGCAGGGCCTTTAAAAAGTGAACTAAGTTAAAATGAGGTCATTCAGGCCTAATCTGATGAGTAGGGCCCTTATAAAAAGAAGACTGTAGAACACAAAGACACACACAGAAGACCATGTAAAGACACAGGGAGGAGAGGACATCTACAAGCCAGAGAGAGAAGCCCCAAAAGAAATCACCACTGTCGACATTTTGACCTTGGACTCTTAGCCTCAAGAAGTGCCAAAACAAACAAACAAACAAACAAACAAACAAAAAACTAAGTGTCTTGTTTAAGCCACCCAATCTGGCAAGTACAGCAAGGTCAGATCACAGGGTGATTCCAAAGGGTTCACCTCTGTCTTTAGGCAATTGGAAGACATTCACAGGTCAGCCTGGCTGCAAGTTAGAGAAGGCACTGGAGGGGGTGGGGGTTAGGGGAAGGAGGATAAGATGAGAGGCAAGAAAAGCAGGTATGGCAATCAGGTGAGATGTGACAATCACCTGGTATAAGGTGATAGCCACAGGGCTGGAGCTATAGTTTCAAAGTAAAGGAAGGCAGGGCTTCATGGCTGATAGGCAACAGAGCAAGAGGGAGTGGGAAGGGATCTTAGGTGATTACATGGTAGCACCATCAACTGTTCCATGTTAGTGAAGTATGGGGCACCCGTGGGAACATCCAAGTCCAGATGTCTAAAAGGCACCTATGTAGGGCATCTGATGTCTAGCCAGAGCAGGTATTCAGAATGGAAGAAAGGAGAGGAGGAGGAGAAAAGTAGAAGGCAATGAGATTTATTTATCATATTTAAGTCCAAATTCTTTATCCAGCTGGATTTCTCTAACACCTTCAACTGTTTAAACACCAGTGTCCATTCAACCTTTTTAATTTAATTTTACTTATTTATTTGACAGACCACAAGTAGGCAGAGAGAGAAAGAGAGAGAGAGAGAGAGGGAGAAGAAGGCTTCCTGCTGAGCAGAGAGCCCGATGCGGGGCTCAATCCCAGGACCCTGAGATCATGACCTGAGCCGAAGGCAGAGGCTTAACCCACTGAGCCACTTAGGTGCTCCTCCATTCAACATTTTGATACACTTCCCTATGCCTGGGGTTGTGAGGCAAAAGAAAAGAAAAAACACTGTATAGAAGGAGACCAGGAAGTTACAGACACAAGCTTTTGGTTTCACAGCAGGATCAAACAGAGGGAAATCAAAGTCTCAGGATAATGAGCTCTTATCTAAGTACCAATATCATCTTAAGGAGCAAACTAAATATGTAGAAAACTCTAAATCTCATCAACTAAATGACATTTGAAAATATGCCTTTCAACATTTTTCTACTATGAAAGGCACTAGTGAATTTTTTGCTGCTACCAAATCAACACGTTGATATGCACCTAATTGACTTTAATTAAAAATAAAGAAACAAAGCTACCACCATGAGAAAACTTCCAATTTTTGCAATCTCTGTAAGTTATTTTTAAACATCTAAAAAAACCCTCAAACTCATCCCAAAATGGACAAAATTACAAGTTTTAAGGCAAGTTCTTGGCAATATTTTTTTGAATAGTTGAAACTGAAACCTGATCATTTGTTCTTTTTTTTTTAATAGAAACCTTGTCATATACATATGGCCATTTCTTCACTTTCACCCCATTCCAATGAAAATGCAATATGTGTTTTATGAAATCTAAACTGATGATTCTGATTCTGATATCAGAATTTAGTTGGGAAAATTCCCTTGGTCATAGCCACTGCTGGAACATGAGGCCACAAGTGCTCTTTAATTTCTCCCAAGTTCTTATGTATTCATTCCACGCAGGCATGCTTTATTTTACCTGCCTCTGTATACCCACATTGTTTTAAAAAATTTCTGTTAAATGAGTGTTTTTCATCAGTAGCTAATCAATTAATTAATGGTTTCTTGGTAAATGCGGAGATAAATAAGGCACACCCAGCTCTCCAATGAATTATGATCCAAATAGCATTAGAAGACGTGTGTGCGTGCTACACACCCCTACAGAAGAAAGTGTGTGCTCAGGGCCGTTAAGTATTAGTCAAAAATGCATGGGATTCCAGTGTTGGGAACATTTCCAGTGAAGAGGAAGAAATGAATGCTTTGGGGGGACTTACTGTGTGAACCAGGCACCATTAGGCACCATGCACACACTACCTGAGGGTGGGTGATTCTCTTCTACAGTTGAGATGATAGAAGCTTAGAGAGGCTAATAAGTCACTTGTCTACAGGTCTGTCACCTGGGGTCGACTGCTTGAGCACTGGTTCATGTCTCTTAACTTCCAAAGTATCCCACTCAGAACAACTCATATTGTCATGTGGGTCACACGCTGTCACAGTATCTAGCACAGAGTAGGTGCTCAGCCACCGTGGGCTGTCTGGTCGAATGAAGAACAGAAGAGAAGGGGTCACTGCTGCTGTGTACATTCATGTGAGGGTCTGAGGACCTGCTGGTGGAAGGTGTGGTATCTCTCTCTGCCTGGGCCTCTTATTCATCATGTGTGAAATGAGGTCAATAATTTCACTTCTTTCCTCAGTTTCTGAATGGCATATATATATATATATATATATATATATATATATATTATCAGGAATTTGTCAGAATGGAAACCACTACAGAAATGCAACAGTTTATTATCATTTTATGAGTTAGGCCAGATTCATTTAGATTTTGCTAAAAATCACAGACTTGACAATTTCCACTGCCAATAGGCTACTGGATTCCATGTCGGCAATTTTTGAAATTACAAAGTACATAGGCCTTTGGACTTCAAATCTCCTGAGAAGAAAATGAAAGCACATATCAGAGTGGAGGGTAAGGAGGGAGGGAGTATAGGAGAAGGTGAGGAAGAGAGAGGGAGGGAAGAGGAAGGGTGTGTAGGAGTAAAATGTGGGGGAAGGAGGAAGGAAGAAAGAGGGAGGGACAGAGGGAAAGAAAGAGAGACAGAAAAGAAAATGATATGGATGAAATAAATGAATGAAAGTGATATACTAGAGTTTTGAAATTTTACAAAAGAGTTAAACAGACTGGTGATTTTTTAATAAATGAAGATAAAGTAATATTTTGGTAGGGGATGGGGAAGGGGTTCTTCAGAAAAAGGGAGACCTGTGGCAATTTGGAGCATTAAATTTCAAAGCTCTTAGGCGTTCATGAACATGACCTCTGAAATGGCTCCTCTCTACAGTGGTATTTCACTGGAATAGCTGTTTGTCCAAAAGGATTCAATTGTCCATTCTAGAGTTCGGACATTTAATTTAGGTCTTCATAATTCCAAATACCTTACCACTATTAAAAAAAAATTGAACTCATAGGAAAATCAAGTCACCCCCTGTGCTAATTTGCATTAAACAGGAATGAAACCTTAAAATCTCTATGCCAATGCTTTAGGTGACCCAGTGTGATCCTTTGGCATCCTCCAATAACCTTTGCTATGGGACAGGCATAACTAACTAGGTTGAAAATGTTCCTGGTTTTGTTTAAATAATGCAAGAACTAATAAGTATGCCAAACTAATTATTGCATTACTTCTAGCCACTGGTCACTATTCATCCAACTGCCCTTCCCTCTTTCCCGGCCCTCCCCCATAGAGTCAGTGCCAAGAGCCCAACCAGGCCCTGATCTAGCACTTCCCTTGTTATTGCCCAGGACTGTGGCTCAGACTAAATTGGCTCATATCAGATTGATTCTAATTTGGGTTTTAATGTATTTAATTTGAACTTAAGCACACCTACAGAAATGTCTTTAGTTGGAAATGTCCAACATGGATCCCGTCCTAAGTTATACTATTCAAATCAGAAAAGCAATGTTCCCTCCTTGTACACTAGAAAAGCTTTTTAACAAGTACGCATTTACTTCCACTTAAGCTGTTGGATCCTCAGAACTGCTTGGGTGTCTAAACATATATAATATAGATAATGTCCATGGAAAAATAGGTCCTAACACATCTGAGTTTAAAAATAAATCAAGACATTTCCCTTTTGAGTTTATGGCACAACCACCAACATGCAACTCCAATGACCTGATTTCCACTTCACCAAATAATTACAATTGCATTTCTTAATTTAGCAACTGGGGTACTCATTCTGTAAATTGATACTTGCTTACTGAGGTTCACTTTTAAACTCTGGAGCTCCACTCTAACATTCAGTAAATCAAATAGGTATGTATGTGGCCAGGTATATATTTGTTCTGAGTGCCTAAGTTCTATTTCAAGCAGTTACAGGAATCTGTGCTTTGAAGAGAGGGCCCAGGTTAGGGAATCAGACTCTGCCTTATTAATGATGTACTTACAGGTGATCCCTTTATCAGATTTGGTATATTGCCTTCTAAAAATATTTTGTAGAAATGAATTACATGTCTCAGCAAATGCTATTTGGGTTCACATACCACACTGCTGAAAGAGATTGCATTTGAAGCTAAATGTCCAAACTTAAAGACCAACTAAAAGCCTCCTTCAAAATCAAAGCTGTTGGGCATTGCTGAATTGAAAGAAGTCAGAATTCTAAGGGCTGACTCTAATTTGAAAGGTTTCCGATTAGGGAGGTCCAATTATATTCATTAATCATTTTCTAACAATAATGATCCCACTCAGATTAAAAAGAGCCTCCCCATCACTTCCTCTCTGATGACAATGCTTTTAAATTTTTTAATGCCTTTCAGATCGAGATTGTGCATTAGCTTATCTTCATTTAAAATGTTTGCATAAAAAAATGTTTGCATAGGCTTTCACACAGGGTAACTTTGGGGCAATTAGGTATGGGTAAATTTAATGTGAGCCAGGCACAAATTCATTTTAATGATGTAAAGTCAACAGAAAGCAAGTTTCTATCGGGCAATGCTGCCTCATAAAAAGAAATGTTCTAGTTTCCCAAATTTCAAAAGCCAACAAAGTCAGCGATCCCAGAAAAGTGGACTTCTGAGAGACAAGAGGCCAACTACAAGTTTAGCTCGGCCCTAAACCTTGACCAAGAACAGGCAAAGCACCTGGGGCTCATGTTTTGTCACGAGAAAGGCTGAGTGGAATGAGGCATGGCCAGGTTTGGAAAGCTGACAAAAACTGCAGTTACAACTTAGCAAAGGAGAATGGAGAACAGGCCCTGGATGTAAACTCTGCACTTAGAAATACCCGAGACCAACATGTAAAATGCACATGGGCCGAATTAACGTAGCAACGCTCCAGGACCCCTCCAGAACCTCCCCTCCTCCCAAGCAAGTGAAGTAGAAAAGGCAACTCCATGTGGGCAACTCTCGAGGTTCACAAACACATAAAGCAAGAGCTCAAAACATGGTATTTTCACCTCAACAATCAATCCATTCAGTTGCTGACTACTACACAGACAGATACACTCCTGCTCATAATCACGGCAATGAAGGACACATATGCGGTATTGAGTGGGCAGAGAAAAGGATCTGGGACACTCTCATCTTACCTGCATAAGGCACTTCACCGTGTATACATCACCTGCATGCCCATCACATCAGTATATTTTTGTGTAGCCTTTGAAGGAAAGGAAAGCAGGGGTTACTTCTCCCTCTGATAGAGCCAAGAAATACATGGCTCAAAGAAGAGATGCGACTTGCTGGATACAAGAAGACCCAAGACCACAAGTTAGATCAGCTGTTGCTGGTCAAGTTCTTGTCTGATCTCTCCACCCTGCTCACCTCATGCAAGGGTCTGGTGTAGCCAAATGCATACCCACTCTTCCAGCTCCAGAACAACTATATTTCTGATAATGATAACATCAAGAGAATAATATCTGCCATTTCCTGAGCACCACAATATCTATAATACATTCCACCAATACCTGAGTTTTAGGAATTTGTACCCACTCAAATCATCAACTTGTTGGAGTTTCTCCGTACCAAGAGAAAGAGAGCCAAATAATACAGGTTAAGATCATTTTATGGAAGTGTTTGATCAGAGAAATACAGAGTGTTCACTATTGTAAACAAAATCCCAAGGATCTTGTTTTGAAAATTTTCCTTTTTTACATAAGGAGTAATCTATTCTGAAGATTCTAATCTTGCTACACCACTACACATCTTTCTGGCTCAAAATGCCCACCATCCTCCATCCAAACAACCATCCATCCATCCATTCATCCATCCATCCACTCACCATCATCCACCCATCCACTAACATACATGTATGAAATACCTACTCAGCGCCTAGTCTCACACAAGATCGTGTTGCCTTTTCCTTCCCGTGTAACCTGTGAGACGCAAACTCACATGACATTTGGCTGTGGCCCATCTTGGCAGGGGGTCTTTGGCACTTCCATTCAAAGGACTGTGGATGTCCTTTGGATCAAGGAACAAGGCGTGCCCCCATGGCGTGTGTGATAAAAGTACTTTCAAATAATTACTCATATTATTTGGGAGAAAATAACTGTAGAGCAATGAAAAGCTGAATGGAAGGGCTTTTGTTTGCTCAATGAGTATTTATTCTACCGGTTTTCTTAAAATTAGGATCACATACATTTAAGCCCTGCAATCAAAATACGCACAGGAAGGGTGCCTGGGTGGCTCAGTGGGTTAAGCCTCTGCCTTCAGCTCAGGTCATGATCCCAAGGTCCTGGGATTGAGCCCCACATCGGGCTCTCTGCTCAGCGGGGAGCCTGCTTCTCCCTCTCTCTCTGCCTGCCTCTCTGCTTACTTGTGTTCTCTGTCAAATAAATAAATAAAATCTTTAAAAAAATACTCACAGGACACAAAGCCAACAAGAGTCATCTGGATGATGACCAGCTGAGTAACTTTTGATTTTAAACCCAAGCACCCATTGTCACCCTCCTTTTACTTCTTCTCTAAATATGTTTGTAAAGCTACATTATGAGTTTGTACAACAACTACAGTATGTATTTGTCACCTGCTGCTTTTGTTCTGTTGTTATACAGGTGTGTGTGTGTGTGTGTGTGTGTATACTTTTGTGTTTGTGTGTGTGTTTCTGTGTGAATATGGATGTCCTACCCAAATCTCGAGGCATCCACCAGTAAATCAAAACAGACCATGGGGAAATATGGGAAGATGGTTTCAGAAAGCCCTCTGGAGGGGAGGGTGAAACAAAGAGACCACAAATCCCCATTATTCACACACATACACAGAAATATGCATGCACACACGCCCACGGCCATGACTCTTCCAGCACACTGTGATGGACAACATCAATAGAGAACACTTGCCTCATTTTCTAATTTGCTTTTCCTAGGAATCCAGTATGGGATATTTCCCAGTTAATTTTGTCCCATATGCTCATTCCCTGTTATATACTGGGGATTATTTTAAAACAAATAACTTGTTGGTGGGAATGGATAGAAGAAAGACCACACATTAAAAAAAAAAAAAAAAACCTAGCTCTGCAGCCAATTCCCCTGCTTGTGTTTGGCACCTGGCAACATAACCACGTGACTTCTGCTGATTAGTTGTATGCCTTGGTACTCTGAAATGGGTATTACTGTCCTTGTTTCATAGACAAAAAAGCCAAGACCGAGGGCTTGAGAAACTTGCCCAATTCACATAGCTAGAGGTGACAGAGTTGAAATTTGAATGTGGCTTTCCCATTTTCCAAAGCCATTTTTTTCCTGCTATGCCAGAATTCTCAGTTTGGGGTAAAGGGACTTCCTGGAGGCTGTACAGATGGTCTTCAAGAAATCTAAGCAATCGTATATACACGTGTTTGGATTTGTCCATTTGGGGAAAGGAACTGGAGGTTTCATCGGCTTCTCAGAAAGGTCTAAGGCTCCTGGAGATAATTAACCCCAGCGCTTCATAGAACTTGGTGTAGATGGTGACACTTCACCAGAACTATCCTCGATCTGCAAGCCAGCTTGCCCCTCTCCGTTCTCTGGACGCCTGGAACCCTGGTATTTTGTCTCATTCTGTGGTTATTTGTGTGAATATCTTAGTCACCCCGCTAGAGTTAAGTTTTTTGAATGTAGGGTGCAATCTTGTCCAACTCTGTCAAACAAGCCTACTTCAGTGACTGGCTGCTCCTTACCCAAACTCTTTTTACTTCTACTTTTCATCTTTGGTCACCTAATTCCCCTCACCTAGAGGGCTCCCCTCCTCAAGCCCTAGCCTTGTTGGCTGGTCAATCTCAGGGTCCTCATCTTCAAGAAAGGCCTGTACCTAAAATAGCCTCTGTTTGTCCCTTGTTACCCCGCCGGAGAAGATGCGTTTTCTTGTGACTATTTTCTGTTTGCCACGGACACGCTATGGACTCTTTACTTCTTTTGTGGATTCATTTACTTATTCAGCACATGCTTAATGAGCACCTATTCTGTGCCAAGCATCTGACTGGAATTGGCAAAAACCCAGTCGTCTCTTCTAACATTTTCGAGTCCTCCATAAAGACTGAAACTACATTATGCATGGAGATGTGCTCACTACATAATGAATGATTGAATAACAATCAATGTTACCTGGAGATTTCTTTTGTTCTTCATAATGGCTCAGAGCAGTCTAGTTCTAGGCCTCCCATCTTTAGAAACATTGATTTTCTTTGAAACCAGTATGCTTATTCAGAATTATAGGGTTTATTAAGCTTAAAAAGTGCTTTCTAATTAACTGATAGAGTTGAGAAAATAATTGCTTTCATATTTAT
This sequence comes from Mellivora capensis, assembly GCA_004024625.1. Classification (NCBI taxonomy): domain Eukaryota; kingdom Metazoa; phylum Chordata; class Mammalia; order Carnivora; family Mustelidae; genus Mellivora; species Mellivora capensis. The sequence continues at coordinate 9,957 of PISX010000723.1, read as the reverse complement.
ATTTGAAATCAAGAGTCACATAAATGGCACTAAGAGGCTTCAAATAAACTAAAGTAAGTGCCTCCTTGCCTGGGGAATGGAGAGTTCAAAGCTTGTAATTCAGTAAGCTACAACCTTGGGATTTTACATACCTGGAAAGGGAGGGGGACAGGGATGATGATGGAGACATTTTCTAAGGAGAACCAAACAGCATAAGAAAAAGCAGAATGGGCTGATCTAAATGAAGGGTATTTAGATCAGCAAGGTACACAGGTAGGGGCACTTCCATTTGGCATGACTAAGGTCTCAGCTGTCCTGGATGTTACTCAACCAACTGAGGAAATGAGGCCATACATCTGGGATGTCATTCTGTCAGTGGCCTCCCAGTTTCCAAGATTTTTTTCCAAATACTACATAAATGAATAATTAAAGAGGCAATTGAAAATAAATATTGAGTTTTCCTAAACCATGTTCTCAAGGCATTTTTATCCCATTTAAATTTTAAAGGTAATTATATTGCCTACTGCCAAGAAAGTTAACACTAATTATTGGAATAAATAATGCTGTACAGATTAAATAGGCCTGCAAAGACAAAAATGCCTAATGGCATATTCAAAACAGGACTCACAACACTGTTATTTCTAGCTCTAAGTACTATATCCTCTTGATTTATGAAGATGTAATTTTTAAGCTTCTATTAGTGAAATCTTTTTTTTTCCCCATGCCACTTTGACTTTACTATCAGATTGCCATTAAAAAAATTATAGTAATCTTTTCTTAGCAGTGATGAAGTATAATTTTTGCTTATTTATTATATGGCTTTTATGTGTTATATTGTTATATGGTTTGAAAAGAAATATATTTATGTATATCTGTAGAAATCACATAATAAATTATGTTGCAATTAAAATCCACAAACTAAGTGTAACATTTCATTGGTAATTTCTTCCCAACTCATTATACATTTTGCTGTCTCAAAGCTTTGATAAAGAACACATGGAGATTTTGAATAGGATTAGGAATAAACAGTGCTAAAGCAAATGGAGAGTATTTTTTTTTGTTTTGGTTTTGGTGTGTGCGTGTGTGTGTGTGTGTGTATAGAAGGCATCGGTCTTCAATCTTTCAATCTTCCCAAACTCTACAGGCTAATCCCAAGAAGATTCAATAACACACTGTAACTGCAATTTCCTTTCTTTTCCTCCCAGAAGGTAAAAAGAACATATTTATGTGGTAGGGATGCTTTTTCCTTCATAAGTCAAAATACGGAAACTAGATATTGTTTTTTTCACATAGTAATATATTTGCTGCAACATCCCTATGAAGGAACTTTAATCTGTATCTTTGAATAGTGGAGAGTGGCCAAGTTCCATGTTGCACGTGATTATTTTTGGTGCAATTACTCTCAGATGAAGGTTTCACTTATGGCTTTCAAGGACTTGCCCATTCTTGAGCAAGGAACTTGAAGCCTAATAGCAGACTGATGCATCTCTTTGAAGCCAGTGGAACTGGTTGGCTTTGTAGAGTTCTTCCATCATGAAGGTTCTCTAATTCTAGAAACCATACCATTGCTCTTTAGGCTACTGACCACTTTTTCCTTTAACTTAATGTCCAGAGCTGAGTCTAGAGTTCAAGGCTCAGCCCTGTAACTGGATACAGTGAGGCCTTTGATGAGAACTTTTCCCACCTGGCTTCTATGTTTGCCACTGCCAAAAAATGAGGCTCTCAGCTCCCAAAGTCTGGGTATAGAAAAATTTCCAAATAAGGAAATAAGTAGGAGTTACAGAGAGAAGGTAAAACAGTTGAGGACAGAAGAAGAGTAGATAAGTAAAATCAAGTAAATACGTTATGATCTTTTCCTGTATTTGAAAAACACAATTTCAATCCTGGTAACCATGGAGCACAAACATGTTGTAAACTCAATTCTCCTCCTTTCTCCTGCTTCCACCAGAAATTCATGACCTTAACTGAAAAGGCAATGACCATGTCCACCAAATAAAGGTAAGGAAGCAAAGCTTAACAGTTTCTAAGGTAACAATTTATCTAAATAGCCAGTTGCAATAACCGTACTCCAACTCCACCAAAGTCAAAGGATTCAATTTCTCCCTGAAGATTGTATCATGGCTGGGAGGAGGATAGTGTTGAGTGGAAAGTTACACCAACACTCCATTGTAAGCACATTCGCTGTGGAGACAGCATGAGTCTAAAGAGAAAAAAATCGGGAAGGATCATAGCAGAGTCTACAGCAATCATTACAAGAAAAATTCAACTTGAAATGTGTTCGTTTAATTTTCAGAAATTATAGCATACAAAACATAATGTGGTATTTCATATACTCCATGACTTATAGAAAATTGTCACTTCCAAGTCTATGATTTCTATGAAAGTATTCAGCATAGTTTCCCATGTTCCCTGAAGTACTAGAATCTTTCTGAGTTAAGATATTAATTTTTAAGTGAAGAACCAAAAAAGTCATTTATAGGAAATAAATCCTTCATCAAAGCATGAGAAAATAATCATGACTTTTTGTACAAAGACTTGCACAAAAAGCACTGTGCAAACATTAATCAAATATCATTACATTCAAAGCCTATAATATCATGACAACATAACAATAAAAGAGATAGAAGAAACTTACCTGCTTTGTGAGGATTTGGGTGTCAAAGTAAAGAATCTTGGGTAATGGTGTGCTTATCTACCGACTGCCCAAGCTAGAAACCTCAAAGTCATTTTCGAACCTCTCTGCCAGCTTCCTCTCAATGGTCCATCTAACTGATCCCTGAATCTCATCAAATCAACCTTAAAAATCTCCAAAATGGCCCTAATTCAAATTGCTGGCATTTCTGGCCTGGAACATTTTAATAGCTTGCTCAGTGCTCTTTTCTGCCTAAAACCTCACCAGCCCTATCATGCCTGCTACTCCCTTCCTGAAATCCTGGCCAATCCCTCCTCTGGCATGACTTTTCTAAAACACCATATGCCATGCTTAGATCGTTAAAAGGCTCCTCAACACCTAGGGCTGACACTAAGACCCCAATCTTCCCAACCAATCTTCCACCCGAACTCCCCAAACAGAGTGGATTATTTTGCCTCTCAGGAATCACCAGTCCCATTTATAGCCTGATGTCGGCTGACATTGTAGGAAATGTTCTTACCACCACTTCACCAAGACAACTTCCAATCATGCTTCAAGAGCCAGCACACCAGTTTCTACCTTCTTGAAGAGGCTTTCCTGAACACTTGAGACAGTCTTAACCATTCTCTCCACTCCCAAAGAATACTCAACAACCATCTATTATATTTCACTGTGATTTTTCTGTTTTTGTGTCCGTATCCCCTGACTAAAGCTACTTAAGATCAGGCAACATGTCTTCATCATCTCGGCCTTCAAGGTCCTGGCATAGTGCCCAGCACACAATGGGTACTCAATAAAAGTCTGTCGAATCATTGAATGAATAAAACAAACAGATAAAATGTCTTATAGATATTCTAACAGACCTTTCCAATGATGTAGATGACAATATTTTCAGATTTAACATATCACAATTCATAATATGAGACTCAATGTGAGCAACTCAAAATATTGCACTTGTTTTTTTTGTTTGTTTGTTTGTCCTTCTTGGGCCAAATGTTGTGCTCACATATCCAACAAGACCATTTCCTTTGAGATTTATAATAGGTGGATTGCGGATTCAAACTGAATTCTCTAACGTGGATCCTCTTGGTACCCATTAATCTTGTCTGGGAGGATGTTAGATCTATTCATCCTCCCGAAGATCTGAAGATCACATTTGTTTAAGCAAATCAAGCAGAGCTGCAGAGAGACTCTGTGTGGGTACGCTTGGTGAGACCCTACTCAGCGTAAGCATCCTGGTCTGCATCTCCAGAAGGTCCCTAGGAGGGCATTTCTGGGTATCCCAGAGGAGGCCAGCTTCACTGGTAAGTTTGCCTGAAGATCTGGATGAATTAGACGCTGACAGGCAAAGGGAGGTCCAACAGCTTGTTTGCTCTAAAGCCAGCACCATTTCCTTAAAAGCAGCTTCAGGAGTCATTGTTCACATGTGTGGCTTATATGAATGGTGACTCCTGAGACTGTACAAGATGGCAGCTGCCTTGGCCACCCCCAACCTCATTAATAAAATTACGACACAGATGTAACAATTCTTCTATGGTACATACTTCAAGCAGCAAGCTATTGTGGCATCCCTCCATCACAAGAGCATGGCCCTTGAAACTCCACCAACTTCTAAGGCTTTATTTCAGTTCGTTTGATCTGGCTAAGATCTGTCTCCCTTCTTTCCATCAACCAACATATATTAATTTTTTGAAGCCTTAGCTCAACTTCGTTTCATCTTTAAAGGCTTGAGGAGACAGATCCTTTCTCCTAGCAGCTGTTCAGAGCCTAGATACTACCCTAGAAGTCCACTGGCTTCTCAGGCCTCCCAGGGAGATACGTGTACAAACGCCCCACCCCCACACATCAGCCCCAAAGAGCCCATGCAGACTGCCCCAGGCCATTGGTCCTTTTGTCCCATTGAAGACAAAGTCTCAGACTGTGCAAGATGACTTGCTCTTCCTGGGACCTAAAAAAACCCCTATCACCCCACACCCAAGTCAAATCCATACTTCAGTGCCCCAGGAACCCAGGCACTCCCATTCTAAGACAGCAAAAGACAAATCATCATCACCTCATGAGTTACCAAGGAAAAAGAACCCTCCTGAATGGTGATGTGATTTGTAGTGTGAAAGGTATTTCTGATTCTGCATGCAGAGCCTTCTTATCCACCTGTATAAGACCTGATGAGGCCTCTACTCCAGGGGCCAGCTCTACCTTGACTACTGACATCTCTCCTGTCTCTAGGATCCTGCCCTCTACCCACTGCAGGGCTGACCTTTCTCCCTTCTCTGCTCAAAGCCATCTTCCTGTTGATGACACACAAAGGATACCAAATGTATCTTTCTGAGGCTTTGTCTAGATCTGGTCAAGGGGTTAGCATACTACGTTCTCTAAGTCAGATCCAGCCCACTGTCTGGTTTGTATGGCTCATAAGCTCATGTATGGTTCATATGCTCCAAGATGGCTGAAAGAAATCAACCATATGTATGGCTCATATGCTCCAAGATGGTTGAAAGAAATCAAAAGAATATCTCACGACTCATGGGAATACATGGTATTGGAGTTTCAGTATTCAAATGTAAGTTTACTGGCACACAACCATGCCCATTCATTCATGTACCATCTATGGCTGTTCTCACATGACAGTGGCAGAGTGGAGTACCTGACACCGGCCGGATGGCCCACACAATGGAAAATATTTATTTCACAGAATAAGCCTGACCACCTAAGCTCTCCTTCATAATTGAGTCCATTGCATTGACAAATTCTTTCTTCTCTATTACTTAATCAGAAAAAAATCACCTTTATTCTTACTATTCTAAAATATTTTTAAAAATTACTTTTCCACAGTTGTACTTTAATCATTTATCCACAAAAATGATCTCGCTAATAGGCACAGTCAAGGTGAAGAGCTTAGAGAATTAGGCTCCGAACCTGAAGTGGCTTCTGAGATGGGGCAGTCCTCAGCCTCCACTGTACCAGCTTGGGTTTTTTGCAATGAACACTGCCTGGCCTCCCGCTATTCCTGTTCTGGAAAGTGAAGGAAGACCCCTTTCATAGTGGGTTGACTAGTGGCCCCCAAAACTCATGTCTACCCAGAACCTCAGAGTGTGGCTGTTTGGAAATCTGGTCTTTGCACACATGAAATTGTCTTGGATATCGAGTGGGCCCTAAATCTGATGTCCTTACAAGAAGAGGGGAAGAGGAGAGGACACAGAGAGACCTACAAAGGAGAAGATGGGTGACAGGGAAGACAGCGATAGAAGTGATGCTGCTATAAGCCAAGGGTCGCCTGGAAGCTAGAAGAGGCAAGGAAAGATTTGCCTGTAGAGCAAGTGGAGGCATTTCACCCCTGCCTTCACCTTTGTGGATCTCTAGCCTCCATAACCATGAGAGAACATACTTCTGTTATTTTAAGCCATCCAGTTTATGATACTTTGTTAGGGCATCTACAGAAAGCTTATATATCATCCATTTCCAGAGTCTTATACACTTTTCAAAGACCTTTCAGAGCTACATAGCTCGCTTAAGCTCACAGTGACTTTCTGGGCAGGGGGTCCATGGCTGACCTGCATTCTTATGCAGACATCCAGGGAGACTCACCCTCATAATACCTACAAATACAAGCCAGGGATCCTGCCTGTCCTTTGTTAACTATTCTTGCAATTTGATGATCTGTAAGCTTTTTCCATCAGTATACTTGGTGCAGGTGGGGGAGAGTAGTCAAACACTTGAGAGAAGTCTTACTTGTACCTTCTACAGCAATCATGTTCATGCCCGCTTTTTACTGACCTCTCATTCACATGTTAGGTTTAGCTCCACAGTGGTTGAGTTTCAGTCCCAGAAATCCAAATTTGAGCTATGCTGTCTGAGCCTTCTGCTAAAGTCATCTTACCAAGTAGGCAAAAACTCAGAAAATTTATGAACCAAGAAAAGATCCTCTAACAAGTTGTGTCATATGTTACTCATTTAGGAATATTGCAAAAACACTACTTCTCACCATATTTGCAAATGAAAAACACATGACTGTAACCTGTAATACCACAAGAAAAATTGCTCTTTTGGTATGCTTGGCCCCAGACTTTTGAAATATGAACCCAGCAAGAGAATTTCAACTTAAGCTAGATTCAGCTCGTTATTCTCTTGCCTCTTACATGCCAGCAGAGAAGCTACTTTGAGAAAATTAACCCATACGTATACAGTAGCATCCTGGGCACCAAATGCCATCAAGGAAATGGCACCAAAGACCTGACTTCTAGTCCCTGGAGAGTCCCTTGCTTGCTGTGTGACTTTACACAAAAAACTCTAAGTCTCTCTCAGACTACAATTCTGATCTATGAAAAGGGAATAATGACAATCCTGGACTCTCTTAGAATAGTATCCAAATAAGATGGCTACAGGGAGGGGAAAAGGAGGAGATGTTGGTCAAGCAGTACAAAGTTCCGGTTACACAAGAAACTAAGTTCTAGAGATCTACGGTACAGCATGGTGACTATCGTTAGCAATACTGTATTGTATACTTGAAATTGGTCAAAGAGAGTAAACCTTAAGTGTTCTCACCACACACTCCCAAAATAGCAGTTATATGAGGTGATGGATATGTTAATTTGTTTGATCGTAGAAATGATTTCACAATTTTCATGTATATCAAAACATCTTGAATACCTCAAACATACACAATTGTTACTTGTCAATCACACCTCAGTACAGGTGGGGGAAAATAAGACGATGTATGTGAAAGCATTTGCAAATTATAAAGTAGAAAAGGGAGAGTTTTTTATTACAGTCACTTATATTATAAACTCCATTTGGTAACTAAAGCATTGTACTTCTTAAAAAGATTGTTAATTAAAGATTATTTGTTTTCACATCAATTAAAAAATACTAAAGAGACTTACAAGGGCCATAAAGAGTTTATAACTCCTCTCTAAAGCCCTTTGCATTCACTATTTGGGTTGAATCAATATGGTTATCTACTTGTCAATTTTTCTTATTCTTTAACACAGAATGTGAGCAGCCTGTTTTTATGACTGGCTCAGAATGTACTAAGCTAATCGATATATCCAGTGATAACGGGATGATTTGGAAACACGTAACAAAAGCTTATCACTTTACTGCACACTTAATCTGTCAAAATATTTTCTGAGAATTAATGTGAAAATAGAAGTTCTCCATCTTTCATGATGTGAGTGGGTGGCGACAAAGGGATTAGCAGGCTATTTCCTGAGTTCATAGCTTGGTGTTTTCCAGTGAAGTATAGCAGATAACTGTTTATCTTTTTTTAAAAAATGAGTTGAATCTGGGCTGAACTAGTAACCAATCCTCAAAGAGGATCCAATTCTAGTTTCCCCCTAGTTACCTAGTATTAAAATTTCCCCAGCTATTCTGAGGGATGGCGGTAAGGGGATGGTGCAGGCAGGGATCACATCCCTCCATGCTGTCCCCAGATTCCTGGTGGGGTGTGGGTGGCAAGGGGACAGCTGCAGTCACTTCACAAACAAGGCAGGTTTGGGCCCATCACAAAGGATTAGCCCACCCTCAGGGATGCACAGCTGGAAGAAACCGAATTGGTGAGCTAGCGTGAAGTCCCCACGAAACAAGAGCCAAAATCACTCTCAAGTTCACAGAGCAAATAAAGGCCAGATTTTGAACCCACAGCTCAGTAGGACCTCATCTAAACCCTGTTTGCTACTATAGCACGTGCTTCTTCACATAAGATTGGCTTTCAGCTCTCTTCTAAAGATGCACCGAAATGATGAATACATAGTGATGTTTTAAAACGTGTGATTTTAAAAGAGGACTAAAATTTGCATGCTATAGGAAATAAAGGGTTTTAGTTTTTCCTTATGGAATAAAAATAAGTCAATCTTTTGGCTTCTTTCCAACCAAAAGAATGTTCAAAGTGACAAGGGATTTAAAACCACAGAACACCAAGAAATAGCAGATATTGTTCCAGAATGTCAAGGACAAGAATCACTCACATACAGCCTTAGAAAAGAAAATACAGATGCTACAGAACAGAACTTGAGGAAATGAGAAGGGAAAAAAACAAAACCCAAAACAAAACATAACTGGGGATCTTCAAGATCTTTCCTAAGCCCAAGCTGAGCTCTAGACCTCAGTTGGCCTAGTGCTGATGAGCAAATGGAGGGCAAGGGACAGCGTGGAGTGGGGGCACGGAGAAAGGAGAGCATGGCTGAGAACCATAAAGAGCCTTGGGAAAGCATGGAGAGGAAAAACTGATGTCTCCAGAGCAAGATACCCTTCCTAATCATGCAGCACCTCTGACCTCACCATCACAAACAACACAAGGCTCCATGATCTATCTGCATTGCCGGCTTCCCTTTCCAGAGCAAATATGTACTAAGGTCAAGTCCTCTGGGGCACCCTGAAAGGGGGAAGACTTCCAGAGGTATATTCATTCATTCCCAATGTGGTGAGAATAAGACCTGTTCTAGCTTCGGACTGGATACTAGTTCATTTCTGTAAGAATGAGCCAAAAAATTAAATAAACTCGTGAGGTACATCAAGTGGAAAATGATCATCCCGGTTGCACACAGCAGCTGGTGATCTACCATTCTTTGAAGGAGGGGTCTGTGTGGTTTCTGCGGAGCTGCCTGGGCATACTCAGCACACAAATGCTAAGTTCCCAGCATTCTCTGCAGTTCTCACACAAGGGACTTGAGCATCCTATCTACCTCATAATAAATAAAGCTAATTATACCCATGGTGTTCACTGCATAGAATACAAACCAAAATGGGCACAGTCACAAATGTGGGCCATAACTTTTTAGCTGGTTGACAAAGCCAGCCACTAAAATTAGCTAAATCCAGATCCCATCATTCGTATCAGTTCCATTAAACTCTTCTAAGAGCCTCCTAATGTTGAGGCATTCAGAGCCTTGGATAGCCTTAGGTCACAGCCAAGAGCAGCTTGTAAGGCAAATAATCCTTTATGGTGATGGCCCTCTACCCATTACTAATGTACTTATGAAAGCTTATTGACCTAGGATGGAAATACTACCTGTCATTGATCCTTTCATTTCCATGCAATTATTTACTTCCCAAACTAGGCTACCAATGAATTGCACCCAAATGCAAAGCTAGCCACACCAAAAGATTTTTATCCTAATGAGAAACGTAAGCAAAAACATACATGATGAAATCACATATAAAGCTACATTTATTAACAAATTCATTTCCTAATAAAATACCATCTTCAAGCGACCCCCAGTTTCCATTTGATATAAATCAGTCTTTTACTGTTTTCAGATGCAGTTCCCAGAAAATTCTCCTAAGCTCAACTGCAGAACACATCAGTCTTTTTTGGCGGGTTGGGGGATGGGGAGTTGCCTGGAATGTTA